>CAADRB010000002.1:5899117-5923998 GCA_900708905.1 Hymenolepis diminuta
AGATTGGTTTATCTAAGTGCATTGAAACTTTTTGTTTGCCAAGACTTATTGAATAGTTAAAAATGGTTCATACCCATTTCTTAGTATTCTAAAATGTGGTAGAGCTAAATACCCACCGGTCTTTTTGAGAAACAAATATCTGAAGAAAAAATGTGTTTCAGTTAAATCATGAATAGAAATCTCAGAAGATTCTGACAGCAGAAGAACTATCTGAAACCTATCTTCACGCTCAGAGGCAAAAATTGTAACATCAATTTGTGGAGTACATAGTTAAAACTTCTCATAAAAAGTGTGAACCTATGGGATACTTAATTTTATTCAACGAGTCTTCGGCTTTTTTAAAATATACTCCAGTGTAGATTATTAATAGACCCAAATGAAAGAAACTCTGAATAAAATTAGAATAAAAAAGTAAATTAAACGCTGGAAGAATTGATTGAAAAAGTTGAATTTTCAACAAGGGGGCTGAAGACCAATAACAATAGGGTCCTACGATAACATAATTTAGATATCTCTCTAAATAAAGGTATGAGCAAGGAAGATATTCGTAACCATGTACCAAAATGTTATATTTAACTAATTCCGAGAGGACACTTTGGTAAGCATTCGAATACCGATAACTCAGTAAATTTAAAAGAAAGAAGTAATAAAAGATCTAATATACAGAACGCCATAACCGAAATCAACATAAAATGGTCAATTAATAATCACAAAAGTCAAAATATATCAAACTTACGGGGAATGACAGCATTAATCCGAAAAGACTAATGCAATTACAGATGGTTCGAAGCTATCATAAGGTTGGCAGTTACAATTAGTGACAAATAATAGTATTCAAATTAGAGCATAGCCTTTATGCTAATTAAATAAATATAGGTCATGAAAAAAATCTGAAGTAATATGAAAGAATGAAAAGTAAAAAACAGCAGTATTGAAAATTCAGCTTGAGGTGAATGAAAAATGAATGTAGTCTTTGCATAACCAAGACCTAAATTCATGATTCAGTGGATTTTGCTCGAACTTATTAACTGTAAATAGGCCATTACAAAAAGAACTACTGGTCCTTCTTAACTGAAGCTTCAAGAAAGCGGGTCCGATATCAAACTCCGGTTGATTAAAAAGCACCTATGCAATTAGAAAACACCCAAATGATTCTATAATGAAATAAAGTGGTAATATTGCCTAGTACAAATCAAAAGCCAAAGAATTGTCAAAGATTTCTAAGGTGAATGATGGGGATTATCAAAACACTCAAATTACTTCGGGCGACTTTGAGCTGCTTTTACCGATGTCCAACTTTAATTTGAGCGAGTACACTGCATTCAATTATGAGTATTTATTTATAAATCGAGGTTTAGAAAGTATACAATTGCTGTTAAGAGGTTGTTTTCCAGAAAATGACTACTATATTCACAGTATTCGTTGTTGTGCATGGGCTCCTAGTGTCTGATCACGTGATAAAATGCCTTGAGTATGATTGGCTTCTACTACCCATCCATTATGCCTCGTTTCCCCACCCGAACAGTTTTAATAGGCTTAAAACGCTAGGATGTGATCTAGTACAGACGAGTTGTCTCTGGAGTCTAGTAGGTCTTTTTTCCCGATCCATCAGAAAGATTCGCATTTGCCCATTTCTTCTCAGATTTATTAATTTAAGATCAAAGCGCCGCTTAATTGGAGATCTCATTGGCAAGAAAAATTACGGTAATAAGGGAAAGATGTTATACGTAATTTTTCTTTCCAGTAGGCCATCAAAGCACAATAGCAACTATCAATTAGCTAATCAATCTGTAAGAGATCTGATAAGATATTTGAATAATACACGTCCTATTACGTAAATTAGTGATAAAAAATAAAGCCAGTGACTTTTCCCATTGGGGAAAACATATTGCTATTAATTAATAATTCATTATTACTAATTTACACCTACTGTTACAAAAGACATGAAAGTGGGGAGCAAAAGAGGAAGTGGGAGAAAAGAGAAAATTGGTGCAAGTGATTCATCAACGGATATGTAGAGATTCACAAAGTTCCACAACAGATAAGTCTAAAATTATATTATAAAGATCTTTGAAATAGCTCTGATTTTGATACCCGCCAATATTTATTCTTAACAGATGAAATAAATACAAATCATAAGCCTGAAAAGGCATACTGCATTGAAGAAAATCTCTCAGCTGAAGAATTTACTTTTCGTGTATTTTCATCTGTGAAAGTGTGATTGAAGAACAATATAATGTTTTCGACATTTGAGGAGAATTAAAAAAACTGAATGGTTGTAACAAGTAATGAAATCGCTTCACGGCAATGTAATTACCAAACGAGTAGGTTAAAAAACGTAATATCCATGTAGTAAATAAAAATAGTGCTTTCTTAGTAAAGTGACGACGAGAAGTTATTGTCGCCATAAACGATTATCGCTATCTACTGCTGACTGCTAGTCCCCTACAATTTAAAGCTACTAATTGTAAATCCTAGGACGTTAAAATTCCGTTCTAGGATACTAAATTACTATTGCCAATGTACACCAAGTTAAAAATCGAGAGCCTGAATACTCTGTAGATCCAAATGAGGGGTTCTGATTCACATAATTTTAACAGACAGTTCAAAAAAAACAAAAGAGGACCTTCTAGGACACTGTGTCCAAATTTAAGACAGGATTCAAAAATCGTACCAATTTGAAGAACTGCTGCAAATACGAGTGACACCTCACTATCGTTGATTCATAAGTGTTTTTCCTTCGTCTGATAGGATCGGAGCAACTGTAATCAATGTATAAATCACTATTTTGGTACCTACGTGTCATCATATCGATGGCGACTTATCTTTATATATAAAGTGAATGTCTACTTTCGTAGATTTTACACTGAAAACTTAATTCGTGCCTTTGTTTACTAATTGTATATGTGGTCAACTGCGAAAAAAATTCATGCTGTAAAAAGCCGAGAAATAGAGTACCGTTATGGGCCAGATACTGTGACACTTAACACGTGGTAGTGACAAGCCTGATCGAACAAGCAGACTAACAGGCGTCCTAAAAGCAAGTGTCAGTCCACTCGCATTTGCTAAGCAGCAGGCATTGGACGCATTAAGAAAGGGAAGGTGTCAGGCACCTGCCTAATATTACTTTCATGCTTGGTAATAACACGTCATAAAGTTGGGCAGTGAGGGCACGCAGTATTTGATAATAAAGCTTACTGGAGCTGAAATGAGGGTAAGTGCTTCCGGCTATCCATTTGTTTAATCAATTTTTAATTCAGTTTATTGAGTTCAATTGCTCAAACAGATCTGTCATAGTTCGTCATGGAAGTACGACCTGCGCAATTGTTAGATGTTTAAAATTAAGTGAAGGAGAAGGGACCTGTTACGATCTAAATAGATGAAGAAAACTTATTAAACAGTGCACGGTTTATCGTAAATCATGTTAATTCATGTAAATCATTTAAAGTTTGAGTTATTTCAATGAAATAAGAAGAAAACGTCAAATTAAATATTAATTTAGTCAAGGAAGAATATTTAGTAATTTTCATAAATATATTCCCTCCGTGACAGATACAAAATTCGAAATCTTTCTCTTGAAAAGTAAAGATCTATTTTAACTCTGGTAGTTAAGTACCACTTTACATAAAGTATTGAAGAACGTGACACTATCGAAATTTGGCTTAAACGACTGTATAAAGAGCATTCGGACTGAATGAGGGTTTCGTTTAGAATGAAGGTTATTATTCATTTCCATTTTCATAATCTCATATTTCGCAAAGGAGTTCCAAATCACTGGATGGTATAAAATAATATACCTCTAGCTATATAAATTCATGGATTGGATGGTCGCACTCCTGCCATCTTCATAGCCCCGGAAAAATTAGTTTATGAGCTAAGTGTTAGGACCTAAAATCAATTATTTTTGGCTCACGCAAGCAAAACCCAAAAGCTTCATTCCTCGAGCACAGAATTACCGATTACTGAATTTCTACGATCACACGTGGATATGCAAGACCGGTACTGAAGCAATTATCGCTGCAAATATTGGCTAACTAGGCAGCCAATCCTATATAAGTAAATTTATTTTCTTAATACTCAAATGCCGTTTGAGCTACAGATATTTCCTCTTCCTACTGGGGTCTGGGCAGTCCTAGCTTTATAAAACTAAGGTTTTCAGATCGTTTGTTAACTATTAGACTAACACTAGCAGCATTTACTGAGAGAAACATATCAGCAAATGATTGAAGAAAAGCGAGAGATAACATTCCTGATGGAAAAATGGGTCAGAGAAGGAGACGGAGAGAGAAGGGCTGAAATGCGCGGTTTACAAATGCCCACAAAATCCTCAGTCAATTAAAAGCGCAACTATGGATGATCAATGATGCAATAAAAAACGTGCTTGTCTTACTTGACTTGGGAAATCACAAAGTTATACAAGAATTATCATCACTCTGTTAAACCTAACAATAATATTTAAGCCTATAATGCAACTTATACCTCTAGATATGATAGAAATCTGATTAATATCCACCATTAAATCGCTAGTGGGGATTACCCTCATGTCCAATAGTTTTACCATTAATAGTTTATTATCTAAAGGCAAATAGACCATAAATCCAAATATAACATACATGTCTTTTGTCAAAGTCAGACCACTGTGAGAGGATATTGAGCCAGCCCACCTGCTCATAATGCAGGATTGTGAGACCGAAATTATAATCAAGTATTTTGAAAGTAGTAGTGATGGCCACAAAAAGTGCATTAACGTGCTGAGAACAGGGAAAGCTTGGATTTAAGTAGCAGATGTAATAGGAACGGCCGGATTGGGACCATAAAATAGACAGACGATTAAGGTGGATGAGAGTATAGGAAAGTTAGCTTCATTTCCACTATGAAAGTTCTGGAATCACATTAACGACCCAGAAAATCTGTGGAACAAAACCATATAATACTAATGACAGATCAAATCATATTTTGACAGTGTTTCTTACCGAAGTATCAACTTTTAGATGTTAATGAATGCCCGAAAGTTTTTAAGGTAGAAGATTTTCAGTGGTTGGGAGACAAGAAATCACGATTCAAACGAATGTAATTATTGAGAGATATGCTTTTTAGGCTCTATTTTGGAAAAAAGGAGGTACTTCAGGTTTTTATGCCTAAATTAATAATAGTACTTGGCCACTGTGAACGGTAATGAAAAAATTTTGCATCAACTGGCTATCCGCTGCTACCAGAAGCTAGCATGATCCACTCCTCAAATCAAGCTACTCAGAACAAAGGGAAAAAGATACCATTCAGGAAATTGATACAATGAACTATTAAGTGGAAGGTAATTGACCTAATCATTTCAGAATTAAAATGAAGTAACATTATCAGATCCCTCCCTCCGCCTTCGACAGTTTATCGCGTATAAATATTCTATAACGACAAAAATTTGTGAAACTCTTTGCCTTATTAAATGTAAGAATAATAATAGTGGTAACTGGGGTCCACATCTGGTGAAAAGAGGAAACAATAAATGTACCAAAAAGTACAAGAAAAAGACAAGAAAAAAGCTAGAACAGACTATAGATACGTGTTATGACAAAAATGCAAATGACCACTGTGTCGTCACCAATGCGCCAATAAATCATATTGACTGAAAAATTCGAGTTCATTATATCATTTATTCTATGAAAACTTAACCTTCCCTAATGATAATTAATACTTCCTAGATAATTTGTACAATTAATTTAACACAAGTAATGTTCAAGTCAATTAAAGTAAGTAATAACCAAGCCCATTGAGGAAATTTCCCAAATTCATTAGAAGAACTGTTCACAGGGCTTGATTTGGATGGAGGGAAGGAACAGTGAAAGCACTCGAAAGAGAAACACATTCTACCATTTCTCTTGTTGACCAGAATTGATCAGGACAGTTGGACATCTACTTCGCAGGATGTGCGCGGATGAGAATCAATCTTGTAACCTTTGATTTGGCAGACGTGAACGCTGACAACTGCGTTACAGATACGCAATGTTCATCTTGTACATACGATCAGCGTCATTGAACTTCTTTAGCTTTTAGCTATCCCACTCTCAATCAGATTTAATCAACATGTTTGGCCATTCAATTAGTACCGAACGCGTGACTCTTGATTCTTAGACATAACATATACCATTACGCCATGAGCACACATTCTAATGGGATCTGGCTATTCAACTAACTGGGTGGCAGGAAAAAGGTAAATGAAGATTGATGCTATCGTTCCTTCTATCAAGAGAATGACAGTTGTCAATCACCCCTGCGATCTTGCGGATCACATCAATTAGTAAGCCTTTAATCAAATTTAGAATGAGATTAATTGGTGCGAATCAAATAGAGATACGTGATTAGGAAAGCGATTAAAAAGCAGGGAAATGATATGATTGTGAAAATGCGAGACCGTGGATAAGGTATGAGGTTGAATACTGTGAGGTCCTTTGGTAGGGACTTTGACCATCTTTTGATAGGCACACAACCTATCAATGAAGGGCTAAATTTGGAAATGGGGGAAAGGGGAGAACGTGAATTTGAAGATTAGGAATGAATAAAACGTCAATTAATACACTTAATCACCTTAACATAAAAATGTAGATGACTTTAAACGAATATGTACATTAACTTAATTTTAGTAATAAACCTTTTCGTTAGTCATTTTTAAGAATATGCTAAATAATACAATACGAATGCTAAATACGAATAAAATACCGTCCACAAAATTAACCTATTTAGCTTTGCAAGGAACACCACAGCCTACAGTTACAAAGATGGAATAGGTACAACCATTTAATCACACATTTCTCAAGATAGAAGCTTTCTACAGCCAGCAAACCAATTAGATATGAGTTGTGAAATGTGCGATCACAGGAATACAAATACCTAATCAGTAACCGCTTCAGCGACCATTAAAGTAATGCTCTAACAGAATACAATATTTTCAAATATCTCTAATCACTACACGAGATTAAGAGCTTTTTGCCTTTCCGGATCTTCCGGTTGAGATTCGATTAGGTTGCCACCCCTATGGATAGAATTTGCAACAATGTCAGCTTGAATGCCTCATACTAAATGCTCAATGGAAATATGACAATGCTCTGATGTGATTTAAGAGCGTACTACTGGAATATTAAAGTCTACCAGAATCTTCAGTGTTAGACTTAAAACTCCAAGTATACTTTGTTCGGCTCCACAATACAGCAACGTCTAAATCAAACAAATGATCTTTTATTAGACTTAAATGTCAACGTCAATTCAGATACACAGGCTGAATTAGAAAATACATATGAATGCGCCCATCAAATCCATCCTCCTAGCTGCACAAAAGTTCAATATTTACTACATTAATGTGAGATAGAAAAATGCGCTGACGTACCGAGATTGTGGCTTTTCATCACATTCTTCGGCAATGTAGGCCCGCAATTCATAATCCACTCCGCAAGGCTGAAACAAAGACAATAGGAAATAAGCGAGTTGAAAAGCAAGGATATATTGAGCTAGAACAGAAGATACAAATTGCGTTTTTCTAACAGTTTGCACCGAATTTGGGCAACTTAACTTGTGAGTCATTTACAGTAGATGTTTAGCTTTAAATATATTTTGTTTATTGGATTTGCACTAGCTAAAAATCCCACCTTATACTAATCAACCGCTTCGCTACCATGACAATTAGAGGTGATAGCACCCGATTATTTAGTTCGAGATGTACACCTCCTTCTGCTACCAAATTTTAAAATTAGAAATAATGAAAGTATAAATATAGTATTAAGTCCATTTAATAAATGAAAAAATGATCAAGCAATGTTCATATCACAAATGCGAATTGGATATAAGGACACATTGCTTAAATATTACCAAATGGGAATGAAGGTAAAGTATGATGATTTCTTTCTTAAAAAGCGAAGTTATCTCTGGAGCTCAGGTTGCAGTTTCCGCAACCTTGTCGTTACCACATCCAGGATACTTGAGGAGTTCATTTCTCTTGTGATCAGTTTTCAAGACAGTTGAGGAACATTTGTACTGATTTTCATGAACGGGATTCGAATTCTCTAGTAGTTTTATGGGCACATACTTTACACTCCTGTTCAAGTATGTTGGACGCCAGAGGAAGGATAAAATCTAAAATTGCGAATGTTTAAAGAACGAGTGGGTTTCTAACCGTATTATCAAGTTAATCGATCGTGAAAACACATTTAGAGAAGTGGTACTCCGATAGGAATTTCTATTCTAATTTTATGAATTGCACAAACCATCCATAGGAAACTGTTATTTTACTGTAAATGCAAAAAGCAAATGCAAATGACGACATTTCACCCCAAGCTGAACTTTAACCATGACTTGTTAGCATCCCTTTGGCTCGTTGATGGCTTCGGAACACAAAACGGTAACTTACCTTTCCACTATCGCTTGGACCAGGCTGTAATGTCACGGAGGCTGGTGTCGCAAATGGGAGCTGTAAAGCAGAAAAAATACTAAATATAAGATTTCTTAAAAAATAAATCATTATCTTAAGCATAGTAAATCATTTCAAATAAAAATAAGACTGCTACGCCATTGTTCTGAATTGGAATATGACAAAGAAACAAACCAATAAGTCCGATTTTGATTCCTTAAATATTAAAAAATAACTCAGTGGACATTCAAATCACTACCGTTATTTTATTTATAGATTGTATCAAGAATACGATATGAACAAAAGAACGTAGAGATTTCAAGATTCCTGTGAGATAGTTGGATAAACTGGTAATCACATTTCACACTTTTGTACCCCTTGTTTGTTTGGGGGTTATTTCTTCTGCAATTTCGACTAGCACTGATCTGTTCTAGAAGTCATATTTATGGAAGAAATCATTCCAGTACTCGCACTCAGTGTTCGGTATTTAATTAAATCTTTTAAAATAGGTTTCTTTTCCGCTCCAGATGGGATGGCTTTCTGCTTGACCTTTATGTCAGATGTCTCTTGAATTTTTATCTGATCTCATCCGAAATGCCACTTTAAAGTACATCTAATCACATCATCAAAAGTTATTTTCAAGTTCCGTTTGACCTCTTTCTCAAAATGTATCTGATCCTAAATTCATCCCTACCATAAACACTATATTTCACTACAATGCATACAATAATCTTGCCCAATCAAAAGCATACTCATTCACGTGCATTCAAAGTACGAAAGGCTCAATTAAACTATTTTCTCTCTTTCTCCTCTTGGAAAAGTTCCAAAAAAAACTTTCTCTGTCCAAGACTCTTTCATTTCATCGAGCCACCTACGACCTCTGATATTTGTGGATTCTTTGAAGGGCATTCTGTTATTAAAATGTGAAAATATATTTAAATTGATTGGAAAGAACTTCTTCCTTCAAAGAACAAATAGATTTGATTCAATCAAGGCTCTTCATTTCAGATAGGAAACTATGTGATAACTCTTTAAGATGAATCTGCATTTGCTTAAAAGAAACCAACATTTCGAATCAGGTATTTTGCTGGCGTCAATGGTGTAATATTTCCCGACTGGTTGTGTCACCAAGAGATACTAGTCCGAAACCCATCAAAACACATAACCATAAAAATCTATTAGACTTGGCCAAACAAAAAATTGCTCTAAGGCAATTTTGCAAGCTTGAGATTAGAAATTATCATCCGATCATGCCTGTTCATATAATTTTGTCAATAAATTGAAGCATCCGCTGGGCAATAAAACTAATTCTACAAGTTCGCCAAGTGAAGACCAAATTTGAGTGAATTGATACCAGGTATATCTCAAAAATGCAATTGCGTTTCCAATTTTTGACCAAATTAAATGGACAAAAGCAGATTAAATAGCCTCTCCCCTCTCCGTAAAATTTGCTCTTAAAATTGACAAATTTTAAAATGTAATAAGGTAAAATTCAAATGCAAAATAGTTATTTGGCGACGAAAAAGAAACGAATAAAGATGGAAGGTAGAGACAGAACCATATTTATTGTGAAACGTAAAAAACTAAAACGTCATAAAACACTTACCGCAGTAAAATAAAAATTTATTTCATTCAAAGAATTTCATTTGCAATTTCGAATGCATTCTTTCATTAAAACTTCGTTCATTTTAAAATTAATGTAATTTCATAAAGATAGATAAAGAAATGAATTATTTCAATTAAAAGTTTTGTTTAAAGAGTTCACTGTTGACCATGATAAGCGGTTGAAGTGAAAATAATAATGTCGCATATTAGAAACGCGCTACGCCTCTTATTCGCAATCGTGACTTCATCTCCACTTATTGACAAGTGTGTAATTTGATTCCCAGGATATTTATGGTTGATAATGATAAATTAAGTGAAGATTTTTTCACGAAAAACAATTCGATTTTAAGTTATTTCTTTTTTATCTCAGTTGACACAATTAACTTTGCTATCGCTCATCCGGCATACAGCAAATCCCATTTGAAACTATTTAGGAATTGTGAAATAACATTAGTAGGCTAACAACTAAAAACAGTTGTCATGCTCACATCTAAGGTGCGAGTTGCAGTTAGATGCATAACTACCACTAAATTAGAGAAATTCAGAACCCTCTTTGGAAAGCATTTTCCAACACACATCTTAAGTAGAGTAGCATCGTGGTATATATAATCACCAAGTATAATTCCAAATGCTCTAAGCCCTCATTTTTAAGGGTTATTTGCTTTTTTCAGTTAAACCCAATGTGTATATCTTGTCCCTAAATAAAAAATAATAACTCTTCAATTCTGTTATTATGAACAGATATGGGATATTTCAAACAATACTATTCTTTTGTAGAATAATGAATTTACTTAAATAGAATAATATCATGATTAAAAATCACGCTCGAATATGTGATAATATGCACTGAGTGCAAATATCGATTGCTTTATTGATAAACCTTGCGACATATTTAATTTTATCGATGAGTTCATTAGCACTATCAACGAAAATGCATTTAATTTGCCCGTAGTTAATTCAGTGTTTTCGCGGTCAGTAAAAGCCATTTCCTGCTACACTCGTTTAGCGGAGTTTTGTCTGTTTTGCTGGGACGCCCTAAGATCAAAAATAGATGATCGAAGCAAAATTCAGTCCGAATTGCTCCAAAGGCTTTTTTCAACGATGATCAAACGTGATCTCATTTGGCAGTGCATAATTTTCAACTGAGTAAACCATTTTAGAATTTGTGGCGCCATCCGTATTGAGTAAAACAACTTGCGGCGGATAAACCGAGTTATTGAAAGATAATGTTTTACTGCTCAAGAACACGCCAAATTATTGGTAATATTATGAAGTTCGAAAACCGATGTTTGAGTGGAAAACGGTCGAATACCAAAAAGGTCAGAAAAGAACTGTCATGCAAAACTCAAGACCGCGGGTTTTATAACGCAGTTCCGAGCGGTGTAAGAGACTGCCCATGAATAATTTGAATGCTAGATTCGTTCTAATAATATTCCACTTTGCATAAAACTGATAGATAAGTTGATCATTTAAGTTAATAACAGATCAAATTTCATATATTTCCCCATTTGAAAGCCTCTTGATTTAAAATATATATGCAAAATCAGAAAAATATCAGATCCGATATTTAACTTTAATAATCCAGATATATTTAAAGTGCTTTTGTTGGTATCATCTATTTACTCATTGCGTATCACCTTGCTTTATCGAGTTTTGGAAGAAAATGAAGTGAAGTGGTAGGATCGACCATTCCAAGGTGGTCACTTAGCCTTGGATATATTGGGCAAGACTTCGCTCAGTCATCCAGTTGCCGAATCATAAAATTTTAATTTTGGAATGTGAACTGCCCAAAAAGCGAATATCACACGACTAGAATCCAAAAATTAAATGAAATGAGATTCTTTAATACCTTGACTTTACTCTCAGCAACATTTTCGGCCTCCTCTTTATTTTATTGGACTTAAGTGTTACCCGGCTCCAGTTGCTTTCAACGATGAAAAATTACAATATTTTTACCTTGTCTTGGGTTTTAATAATAATATAATAATGATTATCAGAATAGAACACCGATATTTTGGCAAATTCACTCATAACCAGGAGAATTATGTTCTTGCTTAATCGGATTATAATAAATCACTGCATTCCCATTCGAAATCGCTACTACTTTTTCTACTAGGCATTTCTTTTCTAGGTAAAAGAAAAGAGAGAACGAGCACGGTAAAACGAGATTTAACTTAATGAAATATGCTGTTGCGAAGGCATTAGTTATGCCGCAATAAACCAAGCAACCGACACACACACACACATGCTGTTGTAAATCAAATTCTCGAAGCATCAACGCAAAAATGTTGAAAAGTAAACTTGGGATGAAGCAAAAATTATTTAAGCGATTCTTTAGCTTAATAGATTTTCACTGATCCTACTACTTAAGTTACAGCAAACCGGTAGAATTTAAACCTAGGTAATCCAATAATATAAATAATAAAACCAAGCTTCAAATGCATAGATATGTTGAATCAGTCTGATTATTTAGACTTTATATACACATTTACAATTTGGGACAGGGAATATGTTTTTATTCTCTGAAATTATGGAGAAGTAGTGTTAATTTCATATTTCAATTTTATTTTTCTTCAAAAGCATGTGTTATTATCTATTTCTTTATTAGTCCAAAACCGAGCACAAAGGAGAAACTATTCCTCATATTGCCTATTTTTCACCGTCCGAAATTGTAAGAAACTAAGTGGGTATGAGTAAGAATACCTAAGGGTAAGTAATTCATTTCTACCTTCATATTTTTCCACTCACTGCAAATAAAATAGAAAAAATGTTTAAAAGAGCACCAATTAAGAAGTATAGCAACTATGCATGCTTAAAAGATGGTTTTTAATCACAACTTCAAAAGAAAGCCACGTAAAATCAATAAGAAATTAAAAAAATTATTATGAATGTGATCATGTATCAAAGATTAAATGTCAATCAAGCCCTATAGCAATTAAGATTAAGCCTAAGATGATAGAAACTTCAAATTTGACATTTTAACAGGATCATAATCTTCACCTGTTTAAGAGTAAGGAGAGGCAAGAATAAATAGTGATTTTAACAAGAAATTATCCCCTATCAATTATAAGTTGCAATTCATGAGCCCAGAAGAAAAAAATCAAGTTTAATTATTATAACTGAATTTAATCAAACGATTAATATAACCACCTCTCAGCTGAGACAGATATATTCAATCGAAACGCCTGTATCTAAGTTCACTAACGAGCGTGCAAGTTGAAGAAGAAAATACAACTTATATTCTGAAGTTACGGAGAAGATCAGAGGTATCCACTCATATTTATTGCTATTTTTCTCATAAAAAAACACAAATCAGAATTAATTTAGTTCCATATCATCTAATTGCTGAAGTTAATTGTTGCATAGAAACAAATATGGTTAGAACTACCCAAGGATAGATTTTTCTTCAGACCATCGCATATTCTGTTGACAGACTTAGTAAAACGAAAAATTTTCAATCTCAGATTGTTTCAAGGAAAAACAGTAAACTGCAGTAACCCTAAGTTTGATCAAAAATATCTTCAGTATCCCAGAGGGATAAACTGCACAAGGATTTATGAAACTTTTTTATTAATGCTTCGTATCTAGCGTGATAAAAAGTCATCACATTTTAAAATTAAAGTCGAGTGCAGAAATCGAGTTAAAAATGACAAATTCGATCGCTTTGATAAAACATGATACTTGCAGATATTTTAATGCCATTCATATGTGGTATATAGACTATAAATATTGGTTTGCGAAGGAGGATTTATTATGACGGAAAAGGGTTTTCGGTTAATTATTATTTAGGAAATATAAGCAATAAAACGAATGCATTTTATTTAAATTAAATAGCAATCACATTTAACAATATTCTTCTAAATTCGTCGACATTAATGTGACACATCAACCATCTAACATCATTTTATGACAATATTAAGGGCAAAGCCACAGATATAATGATTACCTTGAATGCAGTAAAATAAATAAACATTAGGGCACTTACCTCGAAGAAAAAGGGATAAGCACCAGATCCAAGTTTCTTAAGAAGACGTTCCTGGAGGCGAGTGAGTGCCTTAACTTCATCTTGAGTGCCACTGGCATTCTCAGTGGAACTTTCCTCTTCATAAATCGAACTTCCACGGCGTTTATTTCCACTATTATAAGAAGCAACAGCAATTATGGGGATTGGATTTGTGGGCAGATCATCAACATAAGGCTGTTGTGGAGGATAGATTTGCGCTGAAGCCAAAAAGAGATCTTTCCTGAATGACAAACCTAGGACATCAAGATCTTCTCTTCCATAACGAAATGCAGCCAATACGTGAACAAAAACGCGTCGATTTTTTACATACGACTCATCAACCAAAACAACACCCTCTAGTCAAAAAGTGATTTAGCGTGAGAAACGTGATCTACCAATGGGATCGACGTGTGTTAGGTGATCTAAGAAATCTCGTTTGGATAAATAGGCCGTGAGCTAAAATGATCATAAAAGGAATAGCAAAGTACCTTTCCATTCGGACTGCTTTTCTTAAAAACTCTCGTTCCATGCCTTTTTGAAAAATCACCGTCTGGATCAGCCATTTAATACAAAAAAACCATTAGCAAACTGCAGATGCTAAGAACTTATTTGGACGAATCTCAAGGTTTTTAATTTGGTAAAAGCCACATCCTATCATTAAAAAAATAAATTCTGCAAATAAATATAAAATTAATTTTACAAAAGTATTTCTTTAATATTTAAAAAATGTAAGTATTAAAAAACACAACATTCCAATATTAAAGTTATCAATTTCATACTTAATAAAAATTTGTTTCGAAAGTAATACTAAATATATTAATTAGTTAAATTTTTAAACATTTACGAAACTCGGTGCTTGTTATAATACGCCAAGTCCACTTCTAAATTTTGTTTTAGGGAGAGTGTTGGGCTTCACTATGTTCTATCATGTATTTTGGATTTACATTAAGTTATTTTTCCTAGATGCAATTAGAGCATGAAATTCTTCTACATCCAAAGTACTTTGGTCCGAACTTAATTCAAACCGTGAAGGCAAAGCTCTTTTCGGATGTCGAAGGCACTTGCACAGGAAAGTATGGATTTATTGTGGCTGTTACTAATATTGAGCATATTGGTGCCGGAAAATTGCTCCCCAGCAGAGGATTTGTTCAGTATCCGATTGTTTATCGGGCTGTTGTATTTCGTCCCTTCCAAGGAGAAGTCATCGATGCTGTTGTAACACAAGTTAATAAAGTTGGCGTCTTTGCCGAGGCTGGTCCTCTCAATGTATTCATCTCTAAATGTGTGAGTGAGGTTTTTCTGTTCTAGTCGCTCTCTAATTCTTTATTAAATTTACATTTTTTTTTCAGTCTATTCCAAATAACATCAAATTTGAGGGAGCCGAACCCAATAAAAATACGAATGAAAATGACGGGGAAGAAGAAGAAGAAGACGTAAATCTTTTAACTGAACTTTGTTGATCTTATCATATGTGAATTTTTAATATTTTCCGTTCTCTTCATTCAGACCCAAGTTATTCAGTTAGAAGATCGTATTCGTGTTAGAATTATTGGTCTTCGTGTGGATTCTAGTGCAATTGTAAGCCTACGTAACTTTTCTTTATAATAACTATTTTAATTTAATCTGTTTGCCATTTTCTAGTTTGCTGTCGGAACACTTATGGATGACTACCTGGGCCCTACTATGTAAAACCCGTTTATTATGATTCCTTTTTTGTATATATCTTTTTTACTGAAATAATAACGTTTATTAGCTCTTTTTCCCCTCGTATTGGTAGAGATAATGCACCATGGATCTTTGCTTGACTTTCATTACATGCTATTTCATTCGAAACGGAGGATGTAAATCACTATCATCTTTAAAATCGATATCGATGGACGTAAGGTTGGGGCATTTTTGGGGTATTAAGATTACATTTAGTTGAAAACCGTTGTCATTTTCTTATTAAAACCTGGTTAATTCATATTGCATCTAACAGTTTGCTTAAGGAAAACATCGATATTGTTACCCCTATTTATCATTATCATTTTCTGCTAAAATACCCCTTAGTTTCGCCGAGTCGATTATTCCATGCTTAATGTAAATTTCTCAGTTAGCTTTTGGATTTCAGGAGATAGATTACCCATGTTCGTTCTTTTGCTCAATTTACCAATGCGTTTTAAATATCTCATACTCATCGTTAGTTCAAATGCAATACTTGCTTCTCTTAATTGTCAGTGCTCTCATACCGTAAATGGATCTCTAACTCGTTACCTCATTTGAATGACGTTATGCTCTCCTCGCAAGACAGAAGAATAATTTGTTAATAATCTAATTGTCAGGCATTGAAATGCAAAAACTATTGCTCACTATATCATGCTACAGAACTAGGTAGCGATTTTCTATTTTTAAACGTTAAATGTTATCTCTTGAAAGCAATAGATATTTTTTCAAATTGTTTAACGCTGATCAAACGGTCACTCCAATTTGACCCTATTTCATTTTATGTAAATCGTATTAACTTAGTTTATGACGGTTCTCTACCGGATGTCTGCGTGGCCCTTGTTTTCTCTATTATCTTCTCTTTACTAATCCCTAGTATTGTCGTAATTGGACGATTTTAACATTTCTCGAAGCCAAAATCTAGCAAATTGGACTGTAGAACAGAATGGCGGTTGTCGAGCCTATTTCATTTCTAGTTTGCTGTTAATATACTCTGCCCACCTTTTCTTACTATAGTTGTTGCTAAAAACGTTCCAAGCCCATGAAGGTGAGTGTTAGCAGCGCTTAACAAGAGTAGACGAAAAAGTTAGCTACCGTAGTACACCATTCACGTCACTGTATGTACTCAGATAGACGAACATACACGCCGACCATATTAACATTAACAATTTGGAACCGAAGCCTATTTGTCTGTGCGAGATGGTAATCCGTCTCATCCCTACTAGCCGGTTAAACTAATCATTTCATTGGCTGCACGGTACACAAAACCATGATAAAAAGCTATAGAATACCCATCATTGCCCGATATACCTCACACAAAAATGACTTCATTTACTTTGACATGTGTTGTAATCGAAATCTAGAAATAGGACGCTTGGAAGACATAGGGGCGGGTGGATTAGACGGGTCATTTGAGTCATGTTCAACCACCTGAGAATAAGAGGATCCAGCTGAGGATGGTAATGATGATGTGGATAAAGTTGGAGCATTTCTCTCAACAACCTGAGTAAAGGGATTGTTAAATGGAGCAGACTCATGGGGAATATCCTTGTCACAATGGTCAGAAGCTCTGATATGTACAGGTTTTGATTCTACAGGTGTGACTTCTTTATTCTTAAGGATTCCCTTAGTTTTCTTGTTCTTCCTCTTCACATAAGCCACAAAATCAGCAGGTGAAGCTTTGCCCAAATCAGTGAAAGTGGGATCTACTGGCCTCGAGGGATTATCCGAATGGTGGATTTCAATGTCAGGGAGGTAGGAGACATCAGACGAATCGCTCTCAGCTTCCTCTTCACCTTCATTGAATCTAACACGATGCAACGAAATTTTCGTCTTTTCTGCCTCCTCGCGTTCTCTAGCTAACTGCTTTTGGACGCTCCTTTTGTGTTTCTCTAGCCATTCCTTCTCCTTCTCGGGATCATATTCTTCCCTTATTTCAAAATCACCTTCACCATTCTCTCCCCCAAGTACACTGTGAGGTTCTTCTCTCTTGGCCAGCCTCTGAGTAAAACCCTCACGGTCAGTGAGGAGTTTTCGTTGTTCTTCGAGTTTCTTGATGGCTTCTTGAATACGCTCAATTCTCATATCGATTATTTTGAGGGCTTGGTGGGTTGAGACCTCACAGAAGTGTTCCGAGTGACCACCAAGGTAGACTAGTACCTCATTTGTGTGTACTAAACGGCCGGGAATTAGGGCTTTAGGGGAAAAGGGAATGAGAGCATCCTTGGAAAAGCACTTTGACATCTCCTCCAGTCGCCCTCGCAGCTCCTCATATTCGGTGATGAATTTGCGGAGACTGGCGACCTTCTCATCGGTCTGTGAAATGGCCTTTTGTTGCTCCTCAAGGAGTCTGTCAAATCGCTCCATGTCTAGAGTAAGAAAAAGGAACAGTTATATCAGTTCGAAACTATAATTTAAAAGAACTGACAGCTTACGAATAATCTAGACAGGAGATTATGGTGCAGCTAAGTTATCACCCTTAAAGATCTTCACTACAAACAGGATCGGAGAAGACAAAGAATTTACTGTTAAGCACTTAGTCATATTAGCTAGGATCGGAGTTATGAAAATAAATAATCGTTAAAAGTGCAATGAATACATAATAGGTTTGGTAATAAGTTGGAAGTAAGTAGTACATATATAGGGTTCAAATTATGTGTAAAAAATGTGATAGAATCAGTCAATTTCATAAAGACAAAAAATAAGTCCACTTTTCAAGCAAATAATCAAGAATACAGAAAAAAGCCAATAAAAATCAGATAAAATCTGTGAAAACACAAATTAATAGTCAAACCGATAAATATTCAAAGTGTGATAAACTGACATACCTCTTAAATCACGCGATTCTATCAAAATCTTGGATAAACCGTTTAGATTCCGATGCATTAAATTCACTTGGAAAATGTTTCAGTATTTACGTTTATATTAAAAATACGTTAAATAGTTTAACAAGATTTGATAATATAGCCGTTTATTTATAAATTTGCAAACAGGATAATTTTGACGATAATATGAATGACAACATGGTCATAATTCGAGGAAACACTTGAGAGAATTGTTCTAATTAATACAGCATTTCTATTTCTTCGCCACCCAGATCTAAAGAATATGAGCTGTCATTTTGCCGCTAATTTCACAAAAGGTTTTTTGAAGAGTTTCGCATTAAATTAAATATCGACATTGAGGATTACAATCTGATATGTGATGAGTTAAACTACATCTATAAGACTTATAGCAACCGTAAGTTCTTATTGACAGTTTATTAAACAGTGTTCCTGTTGATAGTGGAAAAGCATTACCTTCTTTTTTGTGACCATACGCTTGACAATGGTAGCCTCGACCTTTATTAATTTTGTTCGAATTATTACATAACTTTCACTTATGATAAAAATTATTATTATTTGTCATTAGGTCCCCATAACACCCAAAAATCTTTTAATGTATTTCTGATCGAGATAAGTCATGTTGTGCTTTCACAGAAAATGTTTAAACAATGATTTTTCATATCCGTTTTATGAATGCATACAAAAATGCGGCTTATTTGTCACAACATATAACTCAGTTGGAGGGAGGACACAAAGGTGAAAATCAGGTTTCACGAAACAAAGTATGATTGGGTGCAAAATAAACGGCTGTTTCACTTTAACTAGATGAAAGAACATCTGAACTGAACCATAAATACAACTTTTCTGAAATACCAAATCTAGTATCAGTCTCACTAAGATTATATTGGTATAAATATCAAATAGGGGAACTTGATTTATCTGAACATTTCAAACAATAAGTCATGTGAAAATCCAAAGCTCAACCACATACCCGAAATGAAGCCAGTCAGCAGTCATTCTTTAAAAATATATATGTTGATTAAGATTTGTTGAATTCAAATCAGTCAAATATTATAAACTGGTGTTTTTTAAGCGCTGACTTGCTTCTAATCTTCTTGCTAATCGGTCTCCAGAGTCCTAAAGCCTTTGTTAATCTTTATCGTCCGGCACCCCATAATTAGCACCTCCTAAATTTAGTTTGGAGTCGGTAAAGGCTAGATCAATTCATCATTACTAATCAAGGTTGAGATCTAACATTGCCTTTTTATGATATGATCGGGTCTTCCTATGTAATTGCACTAGTAACAAATACAAACCGACTAAATCCAGATATTAGAGCAGGGTACACTTCCGTAACGTCAGGTGAAATTTGCATTATTCACCATTTACGTGTTCGAGCAAAGGGGAACTAAAGAGGTGGAAACTAAAGAATATTTTAAAAAAGATCTATTTTTTGGGAAAATATTATTTTCTTATAATAGCGTTGGTCTACTGGAGCCGCGTCGGTCGAATAGATAGAACAAGTCAAGCCACTCCTGTCGCCAGATCGATTCGGAGGTGGACGGCAAGCCATCCCAACTTATTAATGAGTAAATTAGGTTTATATACAAAATATTTCTTAGGTAGACGTCAGTCATGTCTCGTTGTCGATGTCTCGGCTTGATGATCGACGCTTCTTTAGGTATCTATGTACAAACACACTAGCACACACCGGGACCGCCTGTGGATATTGTAGTGGAGATCTCATCGCCCTTGTCAATCATTTCTAATCACCAGGTCTTAATAAACATCTGCTGGCTATAGCACTTCTATAAAATGATATATTTGTCTAGCCAACCTTTGACTTGTATTTCTCTTTTCTATACAACTAGAGAATTGGTGTGTCCCCCAGTATTCTCATTACAGCTCTACCAGTTTAGTGATTAATAGAAAAGTGGCAATTATGACTAAATGCCGCGAAGTCTATGCCCTGTCTCAGTGAGCAATTCTTACCTCGCAGGTATTTTCCCTGTCGGAATTATCAATATGCGGGTGCATGCCGGTCTTGACATGTAAACAGCTAGTCGGGGACAAAACTCTAATCGATATGAAGGTGGGCTGACCTTCAGCTACCAATTAGACGGTGACTTTTATTCAAATAATAAGTGATATATATGGAGCTCCCACGATGAAACAAAACGGTCTACGATCTCATCAATCAATAAGAATGGCTGGTTATTCAACTACTCAATCATGTTCTATCCCTGTTATGAGTATCTCCTCTCTGCACGAAAAGAAAGGAAACCAGTGTCCATGGTCTCGCAGATGTTATGGAGAAGTCTAGATAAGCGGCCAACTACACATAAGTTGTGAGAGACTCGTGCTCCATTTTATCTTATTCTACTCATGCCATTTACACAAGTTTTTTGAAAGTGACTACAGCTCGAAGAGTTTTCTCTGTTACCTTGATTCAACTGTAGCCTTGTAATATCTAGGGGACACCTTAGACTTTACAACAATTATTAACATTAAGGACCGACATCACCACCTCTTACCGCAAAATTCAGCTTTAACTTTATTAAATATATTGATCGCAGTTCCATTTTAATTGGATTAGGAGTGTCATCCATCCCACCCCACATACAATCGGAGATCAATGACGACGAAGTAGTTGGCTTTCGAGACACACTAACTCCATTCAAAAAGGGAAGTCACCATTTTATTTAAAAAATATTTATTATTAAAATATAAACTCGTTAGAATACAAAAATACGTCACTCGTTATTAAACGCGTTATAGTTACTATGGTATAAAAATAATAGTCTATTAATTAGATGGGAGGTTGGGTGGGTTGAAATGATTTCTCAGCCGAGGTCAGTCCAGTTGATGGTTTCCAGCCCATGCTCCTTGAGATAGGCGTTCGCCTTGCTGAAATGTTGACAGCCAAAGAATCCGCGGTTGGCTGAAAAGGGAGACGGGTGAGGTGCTTGCAGAACTAGATGCTTCTTCTTGTCGATTCCGGATCCCTGAGCTTGGGCATTCGCACCCCACAGTAGAAATACGACATTCTATAAAAAAGAAGAACCTAGTGAAAAAAATAGAGATGCTACAGTCTAGCATGTCAGAGGCTAGAGTTTGATTCTCGTCGATGCACACGCAGTCAGTGGGATGGCCAACCGCACCGGCTAAAATAGTGACAGAACTCGGATCTCTCACCAGGAAGATTCCATGACATCCTCTACCCAAGTTGAGAGTTGGAAAACGCTTTCCTAAATAGGCTTGGGAATTACAAGCAACAATTATGTAAACACACGGCCCATCGGAAGCAAGTTACAATGTTTAATAGCGATTGAAATGTGCTGGCTGCTCGCAATATGGGCAAGGGAAAGTAATCGTATGTATGTTATGGGATCTCACAGCGTACAATTTGCAAAAGAATAAATAGGCACAATGAACATAAACAAATCAACTTTAAAGAATCCAGAAACATACTGGGACAGTTGATTTGCATAAAAATTTACAAATGATTTATATCAGCGTACATGCAATAACACTAGATGCCACAGTTACAATTGATTCACATCCAACAGACAACGTGAAGAGAAGCAATGGCTATTTATATTGATGAAGCTTTTCATTCGATTATTGCGAAACAAGTTGTACGGAACTACCAAACATTGCTAGGCCATGACTGACTCAGATCAAGTGTGGAGATAGTCATGTACATTTGAATAATTTTTCAAAGAGCGTATCTTGGGGTAAATCCGTCTACTTTTAATTTATAGTTGAAGGTCAACTTACCACCGGATCGGCTAGACTCGTTCAGACTAATTACCAAGACGATAATTTATTGTTAACTATCCATGGGATTTGTACATTTGTTAATGTGCCAAATTGCAAGTCGTTAACTTGTATAATTATAGAACAAAGCCTACAATTAAGGCGATTACGTGTCATAATTCAGTTCAGACTTTTTTAGACTATTTTGGGGAACTAATCAGGTTAACGGAGGCTCACAATACGCAGAGTGAGTGATGAAAAACGTTTTCGAAATTTATCAACTCTAACCTCCAGTTATAAAAATATAATTTCATGTTATGATGAGACCTCAAGCAAATAAATCAAATAACTTCCTCAACATAGATAATGTAAACGAAATACGTCAGCTGATATTTTTGAAAGAGATGCCGGAAATTCGAACATTAATAAAAGTAAACTAACATGACAATAGGAGTGAATTGCACACTTACGAAACAGTTCTGATTGATATGTTTGATAACAGCACTCGTCAGCTTTTCCCAACCTTTATCCTTGTGCGAATTGGGTTGTGAAGCCCGGACAGTAAGAACAGCATTGAGTAGCAGGACACCCTGCTCTGCCCATCGAGTAAGATCACCATGGGACGGTGGCCAATTAGACGGAATGGAGTCAGAACAATTCGAAGCTATCTCTTTGTACATGTTCACTAAGCTAGGAGGTGGTCTTTGGGGTCGTTTTACTGAGAATGCCAACCCATGTGCTTGCTGTGGGCCGTGGTAGGGGTCTTGGCCGAGAATTACTACTTTCACCTTGCGAGGAGGAGTCAATCTACTCCAAGTAAACACCTGAAAAAATAATCCCAAAGAAAGCAAAACACAACTTACTTCATCTCTAGGGGGGTAAATTGTGCCCTTAGAACGTTCATCTTCAATGAAATAAGCCAGTTCTGCAAAAGAATCACTCTGAATTACTCTAGATAAATGATAGCACCACTCAGGGTCTATGTTTTTAATCAGAGTTTTCACGGAGCTTGGGAGTTTTAATCTCATATTCGCAACGGATTTATTTATTTCAACACGAAGTTTGGCATTATCAGACGGCTCAATATCCACTTTACCTTCAGTGGAGGTATTCAGTGGGGGCTGACACTCGACTTTACGAATCTTTGATTCTTTTGTCTCGTCTGAGGGAGTAATATCTCCCGCTGGTCTTTTCATAAATTGTAACAACGACTGTTGAATTGGCATTGACTGAAAACAGTAACAAGCTTCGTTATAAAAATTTGAATTGAACACCGTAAAATTATGTAAATATTATCGGTCGGTTTAAAGATATAAAATAAGAAAATTAAGGAGTATTTTGTCAAAAATTCTTTATTCTTCTTAATGTATGTAAGGTTTTTTGGTTAAATGAAATGATTAGGGACATTGCTTGAATCAAGTATTACAATTCATATCTAACAAATTAAAGAACATTTTTTAAATAAAATAATGACAACAACTTCCCCACTTAGCATCCGGAATTAATATTAGGAATTCAAATTGCACTGTGCTATGGATTGCACATTTGCTATTTTACATGACCAAAGTCTTTTTATTTTATGACACATATTTCAATTTAAATAACTATGAACAAGCATTCTCTGAACACTATTAATGAGCACCACAAACTTTCGTATTGGCCCATAGTCAGTTTAAGTCATCAATAAAATTGCATCAATTCCTTTTCGTAACATAAAAAATTAACACGCAATTTAAATTATAACAAAGGAAGAAGAATTTATTAGATGCAAAACAAATTCCTCTTGGATTAACCTATGATTAATTTAAGGCAGACAATTCTAAAGCATTTAAAGAAAACAAAAATCCAGTTGAAATGAGCCATCATTTCAGAAAGTACGCTTAAATGCGGACAGTCGCATAAAATGTTCGGCACAAATTGGAAAAAACAAATGACTGTTTTCTTTTTCACGTTAGCCAAGGAAATGAAAGTTTCTTACAAGTTGAAAAGTATCAATATCAATGATACAGTGTTCTAGGAATTGAATGGGGTTTCTTCTGCAAAAAAGCAATAGAATTAATATAATCCAAACAATTGATATGAAATACATATGCTCACATGTTTTATAAATACCTACCTTAATGCAAAATCTCTCGAATGGAAAATTTTCCGAAAGTATCTCTTCCACCTGCACACTAAATCTGAAGGAAACATTTGCATTATTGCTAGAGTAGGCTTTAAGTATTTGTTGGCATAGTAGCAAATGCTTACAAACGTTGTCTTTGGTTATTGCAAATTGGTTCTGATCGGGCACATATAATATCCAAACTATAAATGAAACTATGATTAACAAGTGCTTATGAATTTGTGACAAAAAAATAAACCTAATCCTTTAGTAAAACAATGAGAAGGGTTAAAAGTGTAGTTTTTTAACCGACCTTTGTGTGCTTGAGGCTTCCACAAGCCCAGAAGTCCTAGTGTCAAAAAACAAACAGGAAAAATATCAGAAATGAATTTTAATTATATCATATAAGGTCGTAATTGAAGATATAGTCCCAGTTATTAGAATTCATAAACACAGGGTTTATTTCGAGCATATATTATACATACATACATG
>CAADRB010000002.1:5924119-5950558 GCA_900708905.1 Hymenolepis diminuta
GGGTAGGTCCTTCAAAGGATGATAAATACGGATAATGTGCATCAGAGGGCAGCCACAAACTAATACGATATAAATATACAGTAGCAAGCCACAGATATTAGTTAAAATGAACTTCAAACTACTATAGTAATGAAAAAACGTAAGGAAAATTGACACCGAGATAATATTTAAATATTTGCCATCGTTTGGCAAACCGAATATTTTCATCACTGTATATAATGGTGCTTTCGGAAGGATGTAATGGATTACGACAAGCTCAATATAATAAAACCCACCAATTTGCAAAAGAAGATTCTGTCGCCTCTCGTTGAGGCAGTATATAAGCAGGAGTAATGGTAATGGATTGTCCAGCGCTCACACTCGACAGCAGTTCACGTTCCTGAAAATAGACATTTGGAAAACAATGAAAATTAAGGCACTCGAAACGCGGATGCTATTTTATTACAAGACATACTTTTAAGCGACGAATTATCTTTTCCTTTCTCGCAAGGCTAGCGGCGGTATCAGAAGCGAGAAAACCAGGTAGGTCTGCCATCTGTTTCGATTTAGAAGTAGTCCTTTCTCCTTTCATGTCTATATCTTTATCTATCAGTTTCGGGAGTGTATGAGACCTTCCTCCGATATGGTACTTTTTTTTCCAGAAGGGTGATCTAACTTTAGATCGTGGATAATGATGTGGCGACCGACTAGGCGTTTTAGAAGCCCGCTGAGCTTCAGTAGGTGATCTATTTCTAGGTGATTTCTCAATGGAAATTACTGCTTTATCTTTCTTTAGCAACTTCAATTTGTCTTTGTTTGCACTCTGATCATTTGCCCTTTCATCGCTTTCTGTTGTCTTTTCTTCACTATCTGAAATCACATTACTTATGACTTTCGTATCCTTAGTATCAGTCGCCTCTGGATCTGAAATGCTGGGCATCATATCCTGGTCGTTTTCAATTTCTTCTGCAGCGAAATCATTTTGTTGCGTTTTTATCTCTGGAGCATCAGTATCAGATTTGACCTGGTCAATAAGCGAGGAATCCTTCTTTTCAATGTCTTCTTCATCAGAAATTCTACTTATCTCTCCTTTCGCTTCTCCACTTTCACTGTCAGCAGATTCACCTAATGTGTCAGACTTAACACTAGGAGATTTCGAACCTTTTCTTCCCAGACCAGCACCCATAGGAATGTTTTTCTGCATATTTGTTTGCCAATTTTTCCAAGAAGGGCTTGTTTTTACATAATTAACTTCCGGGGACTTCGATCTACCACTCCTTATCTTGTCCAGATTTCGGAAAGCGGAATCTTTTCCAATAGCATTTGGAGATATTTCAGCAATTGGTGAAGTCTTGCGGAAGTCACCCAAAGTTCCTTTCTTTGATGAAGTTGATCCACGCAGTGATTTTAATTCAGTCGGTTTAATGACATTAGACACATATCCAGTGGGTTTCACAGTTCCAACGGCTTCGGCAGAATGGAGTAACCGTGCTTTCCCAAAAACAGTTTTGCTTAGAATATTTGTCTTTGGAGATACCTCAGATGAGTCCGTAGTTTCCCTATTGTAAGGTATCCCACTCGGTGATACACCAGACCGTCTTGGAGAAATCAGAACATTTGAAGCCAAAATAGGTTTTGTAACCGAATCTCTAGAAGTCTTAGCAGAGACAGACGCAATTTTATTTTCTCTGGGAGCAGTAGTTATTTGAGCTGCCTTTCCTATAATTGGAGAAACAGTCGCAGTCGCTTTACTACTTCTCATGTCTACATCCAAAATTTGCCTTTCTTTTGGGAAACTAGGTTTTGATACAGGAGAAACTGATCGGTTACCTCTTTGATCTAGCTTGTATTTGGAAGATACTCCCAATACACGCCTTTTCTCATCTTTGGGAGAACCAGGTTTCGACGTAGGCGATGTTGGTTTTTTTAATGGAGATGGAATTTCCTTCTGATCCGATTTGTGATTGGAAGGGACATTTAAAGCACGCTTTTCCTCATCCCTTGGGGAATCGGGTTTTGATCTTGAAGTAGATGTCACTAATCTATCTATTTGCATACTTGATTCAATCTCAGAGTCTTCGGTTATTCCGCCAGTTCTCGGGGAAACTACCTCAGTCACTTTACTACCTTCCAAGCCTAAATCGCGAAATCTTGCATTTTTTGGAGAAATAGATTTTAATACAGATGGAGTAGGTCTTTTAGTGGGCGAGACTGCGCGAATTCCCTTTGAAGGAGCACCTCCAGAGGAACCGGATTTAAATCCTGAAGTAGGTATACCTGGTGCATCCCTTTTCATCCCATCTGAATCTTCAACATGTTTCTCCATATCAGCAGGTATATAGGGTAGACTTCTGCTTAGACCTTGAGATTTTGACTCATATGCCTTAGTAGAACTAGTATCTCGAGAGAGAAATAAACTTTTCGGACCTGTTTTTAAATTCGCTTTTGCCAAATCGCTTGGTGATCGAATAGAACGAGGCTTTAAAGGCGTAGAAGATTTAGTGATTTTCAATGATGCATTCCTCAGTAAGGCTACTTGAGAATCAATTGAGTTTGCTATTCCATCCGCTTCAGCCATGGTTTCTTTCTTACTGCTAGATGTAGAAGTTAACTGATCGTCCATAATGTTAATATTTCTCTCGTCAATTTTCCACTGAACCTGTTTTTCGCCATTATCAGATGATTTTTCACTTCCTACATCCACATCAAAATTTAAAGATACCTTAATTCCAGTATCGACGGAATATTCATCAGTGCTTCTAGTGGGTTTACCCTGATACGTTTCTGAAGTGCTTATCTGGCCTTCTTTTGGAGAGAATACTGTAATATGATTATCTCTATCCGTATTTCGTTCGTGTTCTAAATCACATATCTTTTCATTTTCAAGAGAATGGAATTTCGGTTCTGATCCATCACTCGTCATACTTTGTTCAGACTCCGCTGTATTATGTGTCTCGACTTTTCCAGATGAATCAGGTTTTGATTCAAATGCTTTGAGTCTTTCAGCAACAGGTTTAACTTCCTTTTCCCTTTTACCGACGTCTTGGAAACGCACTGTGTCATCAAAACTCACATTCGAATCTTTAGACGTAGTTTTCGATCGGAATAACTTGGATCCTCGAACATGTGTAGCTGGAATGTGTTTTGCATTTTCGGATCTAAATTGCGCGGATGAGTCTTCAGAATTTTTTTCATTCGATTTGAATGATCCTATCTTTTCAGCAAATTTAGCTTCCCCATCCGTGTTCTGATATTGTTCAGAGCTTGTCGGAATATCAGGAAGTGTTACATGAATTGACTTTGAGTCTATTTCATCCCGATTAAACATCTTGAGATATTCTTCACTTGGATCATTCTTTCCTCTTTGTTCCAAAACATCTTCGCTGGAAACTATAGGGTCAGAGAGTTTTTTTCTCATAACCGGAGCACTAATTGGGGATTCTAAGGGACCAGAATCGATTTGAGCCACATTTGAAGTTGCTTCATTTTGCTTTCCACCAAATTTTGCGGCATCAGATTCCAATTCTCGTCTTCCAATCCTCCTCTCCAATGCTATTTTTAAATCATTCGATTTGACAGGAGGATGCAAGGACACATCATTCTCAATATCAGTATGCCCATTAAAAGTAGATTCAAAAGAATCAGTCTTTCCATGAATATCAACTTCGCTCGACACAGTCGTGTTCATTTCATTCGGTGGATTCTGAATTCGCTCCATAAATATTTCAGTTTCAGGTATATTAGATCGCTTCTCAATAGTTGTGATTTCCTCTCCGTCTTGTATTCCCGCAAATTTGTCATATGTAGTCCTCGTAGGTACTGCTTCAGATGTTCCCTTACCTGAACCTGCCATGCTATGTTTTGCAACAGCACCAGATCGAAGAGAGATGGTGGCATTAACTCTTACTTCATTTATATGCTCCTCTTTAGCAACATCAATAACTGTCTTCCTATTGACTTTTCCTGTTGTATTTGAAATGAACTGTCCTGTTACCGTTTTATTTGAAGTTGCTGCCTTCATATTAACTGTTGGACTGATATGCATTCCCTTTGGAGATGATATTTGAGGAGTCACTGAGAACTAAGATTACGAAAATATTATTAATTTAAATAATAATTAAGCCTAAATCAATCAACCTTAAAAAATAAAAAAAATAGTACATATATATCATTTTAAAAATTGGATCCTAGGCGAGGCAAAGGAGGCATGTATTACAAATCATCCTTCTAAACTGAAAAACTTTCCAAATGCATGCTTTCCAGCGATCCACGCTTACTCAAACGAATCCTCTAAAGATAGTATGTAAAGAAAATACTTGATTAAAGAAATGAGTGAACTCTGCCGTTAAAATATGATACCTCAACTGCTTGCTATTGACACTAATAAGATATCAATAAATCGAGGTGGCATAACCAACTACGGAATTAAATCAACCGGCCAACAGGCTTTGAATATCATCCATTATAATCTCATATGTGAACCTGGGAGTCAAATCATGAACTTTGAATAAGGGCATCATGCATTAACTGCGGTAAAATAAAGAACACCGACAATAAAATGCTTCCAGAATTCAAACAATGTGAATCTGTTATTTACACTACCATATGCACCATACTAAAAGATATTGATGATTTACCCTTTAAAACGCTTCCAACAGAAATTGACTTTAGAGAATTGTAATCCGTTAGCTTCTCAGACTTCATCTCATTAAAAATTATATTTTTTCCCCGTGCATTTTTGCCAAATTTTGTACTTTGATACGTAAAATAAACTACCCGGTAAATAAATATGCTTCCGCACAATTGCTTACAGCGAACAGCAATTATTTAAAGAAAACCATCTGCGAAATGTATGGAAATGAAGTAAGATAAATTAGCACATCTCCAAGACATCTCTTAAAAATCATTATTTATACATGAAACGGTGAACCGTTTTACTTGAGATGTTTCCAACTAAATTTCAACAGAACCTAGCATTTTCAACCTTTTAAGATAATAATAAGCCACTAATAACGAGGAAAGATATCACTTATCGCCGATACGCAATACCCTAAGTAGTAAAAGAAGCAGTGAAGTAGCCGTTGACATGCTCGTCTGTGAAGTCAGAGGTTATGGGTTCAATGTCCATCAGTGCCGAATACTCAACCTCACTAATAAAGGAGTGTGTTTGAGTTTCTCAACAAGATGGCTCTGATACTATCCCCATATCCAATAGGAGTGCTGAAAAATTATTACACAAAGAGTCTTTCGAGTTATTTTTTGAAATCGTGAGTGCCCCGGTGGTCAATTAATTCAAGCCAGCGGTAGATGTGGTAGAATGCAAGTTCCTCATAAGATTGGGGCTAGGAAGCATTCTCTCTAATCATGTTAAGTGTTGTTAATACCTTCTTAATGGACTTGGAAGGATTTGAACTTATGTACTTCGATTAGAAGCTTCAACCAAGTGTAGACAGTGATATTTCCCCATGGTATCTCCTCTTTGAGTACCTTGTACTCAAGATGCATCGGTCCATTGAATAGGGTTTTACGCATTTCACCTTGCAATGAGTCTCAACAGGATTAAAGTATATTTTTCACCGCTGCTCAAATATGTGTCACATCATCTCCCCACACATTCAATGCATATTCTTTCTCTTTCCCTTCTAATTTCTTTCTCTCCCTCGTTCATTCCATGCTGATTTCTTACATACACAAGGTAGTCAAAATTCTGTCCCTTCTTAATGTTTAAAAAGTGATGTATTTGATAAGAAACAAAATTACTAGATGTATTTATTTACCTCAATAGCTTTACAGGAAGTAGCAGAGTAGAAACGAGTAGCAGTCCTACCAGCAAGAGGGCATAGGGATGCATTGAGGACATTTTTGATTGCACAAGCTACACTATCCTCCTCATGACATCTACCCTGTTCCACAGAGAAATCACACGATGAACACGATGTCATGGTTATTTCATCTTCACAGTCTGTTTCTTCGCAGTCTTTACATTCTTTAGAATCTGCTATCTGGAGGGGAAAATAAATTACTCCAATTAACAAGTGAGGTCGGCGGACATTTCATCAGTATATAACTCGACAACTTACAGCATTAGTCGAGAGGCAAAAATCTGTCAAAGAATAGAAGATAGGATTCTCTAAATTAGTACTCGAATTATCAAATTTTGTCTCCTGACAACCTGGAGATGAAGTACATTTCACATTAGTTTCAGTAGTACTCCGGTATGAATTTGATTTGATTGATTCGCATCGGAGTTGTTTTAGAGTTGAACCGGAACTTTGTGTAGATTCTTGACATCTAATCTCCAAAGCTGGGGGCGTTTTCCTAAAAGATTCTTCTTTCTCTTTATCATTCGAGTTATTAGAACACAGACTGGAAGATAATTCCTGCCTTCTAAGTAGAGTTAAAGTGCTAGCGGATGTGTAGCGTTGTAGTTGACTTGGTCTGTCTGATGTGCTTTGAATATCTATGGTCGATAAACCATCTCGAAGAATGCTAAGAGTTGTAGCAGCTGGTGAATTCTCAAGATTAATCAAATCACTTTCTATGAAAATGAATAAAGTGTAAAAGTGCCAAGTTTGAATTTTGGCATTATTAAAACCAATAAACGGAAGACTTACGAAGAAATGATGACGGTTCTCCATGCCTTTTAAGTAGAGCTAATGTGCTGGCAGAAGTAGAACGCTGTTGACTCGACTTATCAGAGCCACTTTGACCATCTTCTCGTAGGATTTCAAGGGTTGTGGCGGCATTTGAGTTTCGTAAATGATTCAGATCATTATCTAGGAGAATTAAAAGAATGTCAGGCTATAGAAATTCTTAACTATTCGATATTATAAGCACTAAACTTACGAGGAGAAGAAGCAAATGAAGAAACGTTGAATTTGTTTGATGGAGGGCTTGAAGAATTCGGAATACTTTCATTTTCAATGGAACTCCGTGGTATTACCTCACAAATTACTTCAGGTTGAATTTGAGTCGGATTAACTGAAGTTGATATTATTTTCCCAGAAAATGGTTCATTTTTACAGGATGATGTGGAAGGGGAGTTACTAGAATACAGGAGAGACGATAAATCACTGGAAATGGGAGACAACGGTTCATCTTCATGTCTAAGAAGTGTCAATGTGCTAGCGGATGTATGGCGTTGCTGATTTGATCTATTTGAACCACTTTGAAGCTCCGATGAAAGCGCGTTTCGGAGAATTTGAAGAGTTGTAGCTGTATTGGAGGATTGAGTGGGAAATTCTATGAGAAATGATACAAATATTAGGTATATAATTGATCGGACTTAAATATTAGTGAAATACCAAATTATTTGATTGAGCTGATCATTTTAATAATAGTTACAAGAAAAATGAGCTATCTCAGCTCCGTTGGGCTAAGATCATGTAAGCTGCGAAAAATATCACGTAAGAACAAAGTGCTTTCTCGATCTTTAGAAGAAAAAAGAGATTTCAAGTTGTACGACTGGCCAATAAGTACCTAATATCGTGATCGAGAATTTGTCCAGTAACAAAGGAGATACATCCTGAAGTTTAAACTTTGGAAAATATCCATTTAGTAAATTGTGTACAGCCCTAATCCAAAAGCCAGATGAAGCAAGACTCTTTGATATTCTGACTTTACTATCAACGACTTTTCGATCCCCTTCTCTTGTCATTTACTGGACTTACTGTTAACAGATTTCCATTTTTTACACAATAAAAATTCGCGAAATGTTTTACTTTCCTGTGATTTATAATAATATAATAATAGTGAGCTCTGCTAAGTTAAAAGTTTTAGCTAGTTTAAAAGCTATGTATCTCAGTTTATGCTAGCGAAATACCCTGCAGAAATGAAGATGGGAACGATGCGGCCTCCCATTCTTTAAATCTGCGTAATATCAGATGTTAGCTTTCTTCAGACATCAGATGGATTAAATCTGAATCATGAAACATATGACCATGAAGATACACGAGGGTTCAAATCTTTGTTCATAAAGGTCAGTGCAATGCCATGAAAACTATTCTCAAACAAAACCGAACTCTTCAAGTATTCTGTAAATGTTAGGAACAGAGAAATACAAGTTGTAGCTCCAGCTGCAGAGAAAAACCACACATTTCAAAGAAGAAATCTTCATATTTTACTTCCCTTCTTGTTTGGTAACTGCAATATTCAAAGCTACACATCTTTATGCCAAAATCGTATTTGGATTACGAACATTGACTGATCATTTTTGCTGATCAAATCGACTTAATATAATAATAGTTAGAAAGATGGGAATTGGACGGGTGGTATCAAAGCCTTGACAAGCAGGTTTATGGTCTATTTTCTCTTAATTTATCTAAACAAAGTAGACAAGTTCGAACTTTTCTTTTGAAATACATATAACAGGTTATCTACTCATTTTAAGCTTAGTGAGGACTGCCGTAATGACCCGGAGCAAAATAACTTCAAAATATTAAATCTTACGAGAAGACTCCTTGCCAGCTGACGAAGCAGAAGAGAGGTTGCTGAACTGATTTGACGGACGACTGGATGCATTTGATGTACTAACTGTCTCGAGAGAATTGGCGAGATTTTGTGGAGAGTCGCCACTTCCTAGATGCTGAAGGTTGTATTTGGTACTCTGAAACCAAACACCATTCCGATTGGGAGATGGTGTGCAAGTTAGAGCTGTGGGGCTCTTAATAACACAACCAGTAGCAGCGTCTGGTGTTAGAGATTTAACCATCTTTAGGGTGGCATTTGAACCACCAGAGAAGACTGCGGATTCATAGCTCCAGAGCTGAAAATTCGCCGATGGATAGGCTCCCTTTTCAAAAGAAATAATGCACAAACAAACAATGCTGTGGCAAATCTACTATTATTTCATTAATTGATCGCCAGCTATTTAGACTAAGGCCAGCACCCTACATAATGCCTTAACGAAAAATTACCATCTTCTGAGCTCAGCTTCTCTATTTTCTCGTGCTTAAACATTTGGTTTCATTACTGGGAATGAAAAGATAATCCTAATTCTTTTTGTGGGTAATAAATAAATAGAGAAAATTGAGCCCCTGTGCTTTAAAAAAAATAAACAGGCCAAAAAAGAGATTTGAGAAAGTCAAACAAAGTAATTTACTAAACAGGCGCAGATTTAAATATCGCTGAAATATTAGTTCAAGCACTTTGAAATTATTCAGTTTTATTTACATAAATATTTATGACACTTTGATTATGCTGTACTCACTGGTTGGCTTTAAAAGATGAAAATTTCACTAAAAGAACGCTTATCTTGGTACTTTTATCCCCACTTCTGAAACTGATATTTTTTAACATTTGATCTTTAAAACCATTGTGGATTCCTGCCTAAATTAAGACACTCAAATGGCGAAAAAAGCGATGGGAATGTTGCATTCATTATGATTCTTATTTTCGAAGTCATTATGCTAAATAGTCTCACCAGCACCAAAATCGAGGTGGTATGATCAACAACGGAAGTAAATGAACCCGTCAACGATCTCCAATTTCATCCAAGAATGCGAGTCAAATCATTAAATTTGAAATATAGGAGATTGAACAATATACTTTAAGGGAACTTAAAGTCCTCAGATTCCAAATAAAATAAGACTCCTAATGATCTGACTTTACAGTCTAATTTTTCTCTCTCTTCCCTTGTCATACCTTAGTAGATCATTTTTTAAAACTCCCCTATTCGAACGCTATCTCCTGATTAAAACCTATAAGTGTTATCCTGAAGTGTCATTCTAAAGAATAATAAGACCAATAATAATAACATTTTAATAATAATAATATCAAATGCACTTACCGAATTCGAGTAAGTCAAGTCTGATTTAGCATTTGTTTGAACACCTCCAGACTCGGATTCCGTCGTCGATTTTACAAAGGCTATTTTCCGATGCGAAGGAGTAGAGTGATTTACACTTGGTTTGGAATGACTACTAGAGGTAGTCTTTTGTCGAGATTCACTGTTCCTCTCCGATTTTACGACTGCGATTTTTCTTTTCATAGACCCAGAAGATACGGAACACAAATCCAGCTCACTGTCAGATTGTGAATTCGGTAGAGTATGATGTGATAAAAATTCCGTCAAATGACCTATGGTCTGACCAGGATAAATAATTTTGACCGCAGGTTCTGATTCTGAATTAGTTGAACCTATAGAAATGGGTGAAATTGGTATGGATGACTCATTTTCTTGAAGAGATGGCCTTGAATGATGAATAACCTCTTCATTGCCTTTAGCAGTGTTAATTTTTGAAGACAACGACGATAGTTCGGTAAAATAACAGGGTGAATGGCCAGATGAGCAAATTTTGACCGCAACATCCGATTTAGAATGTGTTAAACTGTGTAGAAGCGGCGAAAGTCCTGCAGATGATTCGTTTTCCAATTCAGATCCATCAGGCTCAACTAACTCTGCATTTCTTAAAGACGAGCTATTGGTGTTGACATTATCCAAATAAGAAGAAGAGGAGTCAAGCGAAATCGATGCAACTCCTTCTCGAATACAGGATATATTTGAGTGCTGACTAGCTTCTTCTTCGGGAATCACTGAAAGGTTTGTAATTGCAAGTTTTGGAGGTTTCAATACACCTGGAAGAACGAAGCTATTGTTTGACTGACTGTGTGTCGCAAATAATGCTTTTGAATCATCCGATGCTAAAGGCGCAATCTTTTCTTCACTAGGCACCAGTAACTGCTAAAAGTAATAAAAAGAGAACTAGTAGTTGTAAAGGCGGAAATATTATTTAGTGTGAGAAAAAATATCTTATTAAATAATTTCCCTTGAGAAAATAATATTTCATTATTCATGTTTGAACTATTTCCCATAACCCTTATATTTGTATTATTGGTCCGAATGAATATTTTAGGTTCATAATTGAATTTGATAATTGATCTGTAGAACGTGAAAATAGTCCTCAACAGAACAACAAATCACAAGTATACAACACATTACAACAACTTACCTTAAGATAATTTTGAAGAATTTTCTGTTTTGTTGAGACAGATCTAGTCGTCTGTCCAGGTCCTGATTGATTATCAATCACTGGCCTGTCAGAGGATGTCAAAGAGATATCAACAGGGGTTGAGACGTATAAACTAGACGAAGGATGCGAGTTCAAGGAAATGGTCATCGACAAAGATTCACTCTCATTTTGTGGTGGTGACGGTGGAGGTGGAAGTTCAAAATCAGTCGAACTGCCGGAAGATACCCCAGATGAAGGAGGAGTCAGTATAGTACCCTCCTTAAGGCTGCGAATGCGCTCTTTTTGGCGATGAATTAATACAGCCGCACGGCGTCGGAGAGAATCTGATATAGAGATGGTTTTAGGCTTGGCGGTCTCTGTTGCTAGAAAAGTATTATCTTTCTCATTTTTTATGCTAGGTGTACTGGGAGAACTGCCGGTCAAAGTCACAGAATCGGAAGATTGAAATGATTCACAAATTCGTTCAGTATTACCTGTATCCAATTTTAGAGCTTCGCCTGCTTGAACCTAAAACAAGATTATATTTAAGTGGACATAACCAATTAAATCAGTCCTATAGTGAAAAAATATGTTCTCAACTCAAAGCAACATTGATGGTTGGCTAATTGGCCAACGCTAAATGGCTAGTGGAAGGGATAAGTAACCTTTCAGCGCATTTCTAGGTCAGTAATTTTTCAAATATAATACTTTGACCGACGTAGAGCCCTCTTTGAAACATTGCTACGCTGACTTTCCCATCGTCCTATGATTCCGAAAACAATATCCCCCATATAATAAACAAGATATATGTTCTGACCATCACTCACGGTAAAATTTACAACCATGTTTATTTATGAAGATACTATGCATTAAATTATTAGGAATAGCATAGTCACGACTGTGAAGAAATAAACTGGGAAAGTCTATGGAGATTTGGTCCATGGCAATTGTAATGACTGCTTGTATATCCTGTTGACTTTTAAACGGATCATTTGGACTCTCATTGATCCTGATGTCAAAGTTGATGATGACATTCTGAGATGTGGCGTTTTAATTACTCTTGTCTTTTGTAAAACTTCTAGTAACTGTAAATTGAGCACTGGAAAACATTTTTGATCATTGCACCTGAGGAACATCGATATCGAGGATAGTACAGGAACATTACTTCCTTTCTTACGAACATTCGCATACAACTGGCAGTTTCAGAGTTCAATGTTTTTTTCGAATTTCGTTGAGGTGGGAATTTACGCACTTAAAGAGAGGGATCGACATTGTTAGTTGTTTTAGACATGACAACCGATCAAGCCAAAGAATTTCTGGCTTCTAGATCGACTTGCCTTAGTCATGACTTTATAGAACCTTTATTTCCAGTCCTCTTTGATATTTAGTGAGTTAAAAGAAGCTTTAGAATAAGAAAAATGAAAGGTCTTTTCATAGCATCCCAAAGCTTGGCCGCCTATTGTTGACCATAAATCCTAAGAATTTATTGCTTCTGTGTATTTGAATATTTTTTATGATAAAAACAATAAACTCTTTTGGCTTTTGCTAATGGAGTATGATCTGAACAAACTTACCTCAACTGAAACGGAATGTCCATTGGCAGCACTGGAAGGTAGTAGGTAAGGTTCAGTCTGATGAACCTCATTATCACCATTATTGCTTATTGGATAAAAATGTACTTCATCCAAACGATGTTCTGTGGACTCCAACATTGTCGGTTGCTTAAAATGAAGAAAAATACGAGCTTTTTTATAAGAACATGGCAAATAAAACGTGTCAAAACAGTTAATTAACTATATGCCACTACCGCATTCATACATTTATTTGACTCATAGCAATATTAATACATATATCTACACTCAGTCATTCCATTAAAAAGGTTAACTATCAAAACACTCATTAGTATTGGTTAATACAGCTAAAATACTTACAGTAGGACTTACCAAGACTATAATCAAAAGGATAAAAAAGATTAGAGGAAAATAAAAGGACAAATTTTCTGGTCATTTACAGTTAATATAATCTAACTATGCTGAAAAGAATTCACGATCAAAAGTTTGAAAAGGAAATACATTACGCCGCCATGAAAGTCATCTGTGCTTTTTAAAAACAGTCACATATTACTTAGGACTTATTTCATTTCTTTATTTATTTAGCATAGAGGTTAGAAAGCATTTATGTCTACCAATTTCACCAAAGAAATCTGTTTAAATGAATATTAGAGTGATATGCTAATAAGCGTTTACTATAACATACAGTAGAACTCTAACGAGTCTGTTAAATATCTAGTATTGCAGACTTCTTAATTTAGGAGTCCATTCACACTGGATTGCCACAAGGATTCCAAGCGCTGGAATCGTTAGATCGACCTATATCTAGCAAGTAAAAAGGAAACAACTTGAAGAATCCCGAAAATGTACCAAAAAAGGTTCTTATGACGCCATAAATTTTAATCCTGTACTTCAACCCAAGTTCCAAGCATCTTTTATTTGGACTATTTTACAATTCCAAGTTATTAAATACGTCTCTATTTAAATTATTTTGCTTGGATCTGGTCAATACAAATTATCTTTAATAGCACAATTAAAAAATTAAACAAAGCCGGTTGAGGTAATTCCATAAAGTTGTTATCAATCGTAGCTGAGGGTCTTGACATTTTGAATTATGCCCGAACTAGATTAGAGGTTTCAACAGTTATTCCGGAGATATTTTGGTTTTTGCACCTCATCACACTCTCCCCCCTTGGACGCATGTAGTGCAAGCAGTTAATCGAATAAATTAATCCATATTTATGTCCCTATTGGATGAGTCAGACAATTGCAAATATCGAAAATCGATAAATAATTCGTAGAATAGATCTAGAATAAATGAATGCTGTTTTTTTCGTTGGCCGATTTCTAGGTCATTCCCCAAAGATCTGGAAACGCATAGAGCGATGGATATTGAAAATTACAATTCTTTGAGTTATTATTGATTTTCTTTTTATTCATACAAAGAGTGGTGGATTCTAAGACACATAGACATATATCTTGGCATCTGACAAAATTAGTCCTTAGCGTGTTACTTAGTAACTTTTCAGCTAAGCAACACGCGTTGTGTTGACTCATCCTCTCAATGGGCGTTTACGTCCATTATGAGTTCAATCAACGTATACGCGCACATATACAAAACACATTACCTCATCCAATACTTGTAAAAGCGGCTCTGATAAGTGCTCTTGTGGTTGGAGCTTTTGTTCAATTTTCTGACCATGCAACTTCGTTTGGAGATTATTTGCATACAACTCACGTATCTCTTGTATCTCTTTATCCAAACTCTCAACTTCAGAGCTGAAAACAAGCGAGAGTTATTGAAAAAGAGATAAGTCACTCAAGATCAGAAGTGCAAGTTAATAAATCCTCACTCAAGTTCCTTCTTCTTCTTCTCATAATCTGAGGGTTCATGAGATGTACTTGAGGCTGTTTTACGACCACTTTCTAACTCAATAATTTCAGGGCTTGTAGAAAACCGGATGTTTCCTAACTTGGGCACATATTTGTCAGTCTCTTGAGAATCTTCTCCAATTTGATCCATGGAAATGAGAAAATCTTGTGGATATTCCTCGTTACTTGGTTGCTTAAGGATAGGAGACGACTGGAGTGGTTGGAAGGATGTGGATTGATGAACTGATATTACGAGGGGTGGGAGATAAGCGCGTTCACCTGGTCCTAATCGAGATAGGTCAGAGCATGGATATCTTTCCTCCTGTGACATAAGATCCCAATCATCAATAGTAATCGGAAACAAGGTCAAAAGTGTATAAATTATGAAAATCGGTTTACCAGATGTTCAAAGCATCCCTCATCAGATAATGAAAGCTGGAGTTTATAAGCATTGGAAGTGGGGATCGAGTCTATTTGTTGAACCAACTGTTGATATTCTTGCATCGCTTTTGCACTATATTTAAGTAAATTAAATTATTAGATGCATCATTTTTATGTAATCAAGCGAATCCCATCCCTTAAAGCAAACATTCCAGATTCAATCAGGTTATACGTCACTGTGGAGAAATCAAAGTGCAAAAATAAAAAAACAACAACAAAAAAATACAAAGCTAAAGCTGTGAGGATAAAATTCATGTGCATGATAAGGAGATTTGGTCAATGGGATTTGGGAATTGTATTTCAGTTCTAAGCTCGAACAGTTACTTATTGTTGAATTTTAGAAGGCCTTTTGTAAAGACTCGCATTAAATCTAATGATGGTATCCTGATATATGGCGCTTCAACCATCCGATGTTACTTGAGACAGAAGTGGCTACTGTGACAAGATGGTTGCATCCACTCGTCCTTGTACTCTTTAATGTTTCTTGGTCCATTTTCCTGTTCTTTTTTGTCCATACCATATCGTCTGATCTATAATGTTCTCCAATAAATACCTACTTAAACCATGCATCCTACACTAACTTAGAACAAATTAAATTTTCTTTAATGGAAGATGTAAAATAATGCGTAGACTCACCGTTTGAGAGCTAACTGATCCCTAATTTGGGCTTTAAGAGCAGCCTCAGCTGCAATCCGGGCAGCCCTTTGTCGTTCAATTTCAGTGCGTTCATTCTCAGCAAGTGCAGCGGCAAAAGCATTTTCAGCATTTCCCGAGATTGCCTCAGTACGACGACTTACGCTCACATCACAGCGACTCTTCTCGATCTTCATTCGAATGTTATCACTCGTTAAGTTCCGTTGTTTGGAGCTGTCTACTTCAATTACCAAATGGTATTCCTTCGGCTTCTCTCCTGAAAGCGAATAAAGGCAAATAGAAGGTGAGATCCCTTCTCTTTAAAAGAATATTTTTTATGAAATTCCTTAACTTCCAAATCCATTTAGAAAAACGTTTCCACCATTTATCATGAGTAGGGGAGTGGCAACACGGGGCCTCCAAGGTGAGAAGCTCGAATTCTGCCACCTCTTTATTAGCTAGACTTAATTAGTTAGATTGGTGTTCGCTGATGAGTATCGAACCCATGATCTCTGATTTTGCAGATAAGTACTTGAACCACTGCACCAAAGTTGATCCCCTAAATTCATTGTTCAGTGGTCTATCGCAAATGTAAACTAAAATAACAGTCAAACAATACCAGGTGATGAAGATAAATTAACTTTAATTGCGAGATTCACCTGAGGATCTTTACGACAAATAGGATGATGCACTACCCAAATTGGTTCTAAATAACATTGGCGTCTTCTAAAAATGATAAAATATGAAAATTACAGGAAAATACAAAAAGAGGTTTCGAAAAGATCTCAATCACAATAAAAAACATATCCATTAAATTTATCTAAACCTCAGTGCCGTACAAATGATTTTTTGGGAATGATAAAGACACAAACTATCCAAGAATCTACAGTTAGGCCGACATATCAAAAAGACGATTCACTTAAAGAGATTTTGACGAAAACCTTTATAACTTTTACAACATTTTCTTAATTATCCTAACATCTCCATAAAAATACTATTTCCACCGTTTTAAAACATCTTAAAAGTTTTAATTTTTTTCCAAGGTAAGAAAGAACAACAGATATCAGTACACTTAAATATTACGAGTGTATTCATCATATAATTATGCTCTTGAAAAGCGATAATGTGGAAGTTTTTCACAAAAAAATTAGTCAAAGAAGTCTACGTGGATGAATGGCTTTGAGTTATTTCGCTAGTACTGAAATCTCTTACAATCTTAGAAATGTGTATAGGATTTAGAAAGAAATCAAGCAAGACCTCTTTAGTGGGACTTCTCTAAAATAAGTCTTACTGTCGAGTAAATTTCATAGTCAGAAGCAGATAAAGACAAACCTAAAAAGATTTATGAGCATACTCACTGAAAACAAAGAAATGCAACGAATTTAAGGAATTATACCGTCCTATTTATGGATACTGCAGAGTCAACAAAAGAGAAATGTGTGCTTAAAATATACTAATAACATGCCACACCTACTATTTTCAAAGATAAATACTTTTTTGATGTTTGAGCCTATTTATTTCAATATCAAAAATCAAGTTCTACAAAAACTGGCAAGCGCCTCAAATTACAAACTAACTTGCAAATAATAAAACATTAATCAAGAGGAATCGTATTTGGTCTTACGTGGACAGAGTGTACACCCCATGAAATTATTTTTAAAATGTGATTCGAGTGGGTCAGGTTGGGGAGAAGGAAGTGCTGCAATAGCAGCTGCACGTTTGCGTTCGGTTTCCAATGCGGTCTCTCTAAACCGGAGTCTCATTTCAGCTTCCCGTTGCGATATAGATCGATTCAACTTTAAATCATTACAGGCTTCCTCATATCGCTTTTGCTCAACTACTCTCGATTCAATTTGCCGTTTTTCTTCTTCCGTAACGGGATCTTTCTACATAAATGGAAACAATATTAATCAAATATAACGTATCTTCGGGAAGCATTTAAAGTGAAATTATCATGTTAGAAAGATAGGATTAAATTTTATCGGAAAAAATAAAATTTTGAATAGAAGGATAATGCGAGAATAATATTGATCTTTTGATTTTACCCAGGTAGACGCAACTTGGTGAGCATTACCGAACCTTTCCATTGTACAGTCAAGAGCTCTTTGCTTCTTACGGAGTAACATTACATCATTAATAATTTTTTGGTTTTGTAATTTTTGAGCTTCTTTATACAAACGCTTCTGTAGCTTTTCATTATATAATCTTCTTGCATAAGAGGAATGTATTTTCGAAAGTTGACGAACCTTTAACAATAATTAGATGATAATAAAATATTACCTGTAAAATTCTTATTTTACGGCGTTTCATAACTTCTGCCGCTCTAATTTTTTCAATCTCATTAGGACTTGGGCGATAATTATGTAACGCTTGGTCAATCATTTCGATAATTTCAAAACAAGCCCTGATTCAGAGTAAGTTTATTTTCACATCGAGGATCTGTTAATTCAAGCATCTAAACAAAATTGTGATGCTATTTCAGAACGCATAATAGGTTTAAGTAAAGTAAAATCCTCTTTATTAACTCTTTGTCACATTTAATAGATTTATTATTAAACTTTAAGATCTGTTAATTGGTATATTATGCGATGGAAAATTAGGCTGAGAGTTTCAAAATCGTATAAAATACAATTCAATACCGTCTACAATGGTTTTATAACAAAAGAAAGAAAAGCATGAGATATATTATCTCATCGTTGATTGAGATAAATCGCTTACTCTCTATAGTGTGCTGACAAGCTTGCTTCATCAACGGCATAAAAGGAAATATGAAATCTGATGTCTGATTTTTAAATAAACATGATTGCTTCGCAGAACTAAATACACCAATAAATTGTCTGTAATAAATTATGGACACGGCAAATAAAAGTCTCTGATTAGGGGAAAATATACGGTATTTAGTGATATTTTGGGGTTTTTTGTTTCTTATACATAAAGCCCAACTTTGGGTGAACTAACTTATAAATAACTTAGATTTTCTAATTATTGACTGAATCACTGAAATTCAAATTAAAGCACCATTTTTTCGCGAATAACCTTCCATTTAATTTAATATAAATCAATAAAATGCCCAAAAATTCCTTAAAATTGCACATTCATCTCTTAATGTTTGGGCGTTTCTGAAATTCTAAAATAACCGACTTAGTTCTTACTTAAGGAAAAACTCGATCGACATTTTTAAACACTAAGCAAATATCTAAGCATTCAAAAATCAAAAATATAATTAGTATTCTGGTAAGTTAATATGAGGATGTAGATTATAGAGTCAGGCAAAAACTGCTCCATTTTTGCCCACGATTCATCAAATTTTTTACATTTACGCTTGTAAATTTCGTTATAAGGTGTTTAATATAATAAAAAATTGTTAACATTTAGTAATTATTAAATGTATAAAAATTGAAGCAGAACATTGTTTATAATAATTTATTTTACGCTTTCGCGCCACTATTGGAACCGGCATAGTGATAGGTCTCTGAGAATGCAACTTATTGTGCGATCACTTGATACTCGTGTTGTCGATACCTCTACCTGTCAATCAGCTGCAGATTTAAAATGCCTCTTGGCGTCAGAAGATGGGCTTCCTCTTGAGGAAATCCAACTTTTCAACGGATCATCAAAGCTTGCCAATGGTACAATTCTTGGTGATCTTTCAGCTGATAGCGCTATCGACGTTATCGTTCCAGTGCTTGGTGGTATGTTTGATTTTTATACACTTAAGCAATTATTTTAAGGTAAGGTACACGGCTCCTTGGCTCGTGCCGGTAAGGTCCGTGGTCAAACTCCCAAAGTTCCGAAACAGGACAAGAAAAAAAAGCCCACAGGACGCGCAAAGAGACGTATGCAGTATAATCGTCGTTTCTTCGCCATGGTGCCTACCATGGGGGCTCGCCGACGTGGACCTAACTCAAATTTCAAGCCTACCTAAATGTTCTATTTGTATGCTTATATAATCTGTGAATACAAGTTAATGGAGAAATAGATTTACTGTTTCTTTGATGGTATTGGTTTATTTACTTTGTGATTGAATAAGTTTCATGAATTCTGACATAATGTGTTTTCGAATTTTTTATTTTATTTTGACTACTTAGTTGCTTTATATTTTATGGAATACCTTTACTGTTCGTTTGTTGTTATTTTTGAGGCATTTGTTCTGAAGTTCAGTTTGAAGTGATTGCTTGAGTTTTATCCTATGCTTGCGAGATACTTCTTTGACTTGGTCGCATCAGTAGTTTTAGAGGTATTAGTGGTTAAGCAGGCGCGATTAATTATATCATGTTTAGTTTGAGAAAGGCTACCGAGCAACAACTCGGGAAGTAGGTAATCGTCAACTTGAATTTGGTATTTTACCTTGGGAAAATGTGGCAGGTTAGAAGATGGGTGCAATCGTGAAATTGTTGCAGGCTAAATAGAAGTCACTAGGTGCGAATACTTGTAATGATTTGAATCATTTGATAATGGTATTGTTTTAATGAGACTTAGTAGGGAAGGATATAAAAAAAGGTGTTGAATGGCGGAAGTTGGTGAGAATTGTGGCTGAGATTAGAATGTCAGCGTTGGGGTAGTTGGAAGGTGACTTCCGTGTGGGTAAAGATAGTTGGAATTGCAAAAAGGCTAAATGCACTAAAATTAAGAAATTGGAAGTTAAGAAGGGGTTTCCAGTAACCTTTTGAGTCTCCCTAGCACTGAATACACCTTAAACCAATAGCAGGCAAAGGAACGAAATCGTTTCAGTGTATAAACTGTAATACATGCCACAAGTATGTTTCTACTAAAGAATCAAGAGTAGGCACGCAAGCTTGCTAGACCGAATGGATGTGCGTCAGCACAGGTAAAATGGATGCCGGCAGGTCAAGACACTCCTCTCCACGTTACCTACATGACAACTCCCTCTCATCCTTAATATTTCCTTTCATATTGCTTGTCTTATCTATACGATGTTATTAACGAAGACTTATTCGGACCACAATCCATATAGTAAAAATAAAAAAATGATAAAATAAAAGAATAAGAGGGAAAGTTGGCAGTCAAAAGGGAGTATAAAGCCGTGATATAGTTAATATTTAAAATAGAAACGCACAAGATAAGTCGGCAAGAATGTCAGTTCGAGGGTAATATCCCACCAAGTTAGATTAAACCCTCTGCTAAGTACAATAGTCAATACTTAATTTTGAAACCGATCTAAACTGATATAACGTGAACATAAGTCAATTCACTCATTACGTTAGAACAGTTCGGAGGTACCTAGGAAGGCCACCACTACTGAATATTAAAATGTCAGGCTTTTACAAAAATTTTTCTTAATGCAACTCAAGTAGCGTTCTATTGCCGATTTCTCTATGTGAGGATCAGCTGTTGTGCGGTTTCTATGTGGACTCTCGAGCCGCCTACGTGGAGTGCTTTGTTGACATCGGACGGCCTATTAAAGTTCTGAATAGCTGTATGACGCATCAGTAAACTTAATTCGTAAATAGATTGAAAAGGAGCTATAGCAGGTTGGTCTGCCACAGTATTTGAGGCTTGTGACTCTTAGGACGGCGTTTGCATATCGATGTTAATAGTTAAGCAAGATAGCATAACTGTCCCCTTACTCATAAAGACAGCACAAATTATATAAATGAGAGGCAGTTAGTTTTCAAATGCGTTTGAAGGCGATTAATATTCAAGTACCCGACTGAAAAGTTATCATTTTGTAGAAAAATGATTGTATTACATCATTTAATTAAGATTAGAATTTTGACCGTCTCTGTATAGCATTATCATGAGAAGCTTTAAATTAATACTACAAAAGCTCATTCCGGACAAAAGCTGGATGGAATTTCAGGTTTAAGTGACTCTCGGATAACAAATCATTGGATTACAATAATTAAGCCGAATAGTAGTCACTAGTTGTGACTATACACAAAAAAAACATTTATTATATTAACCACTGGTTCAATTAACTCAAGAATAGGGATAAATATAATCAAAGTTGAAAGCATGATAATGAGGCATTAAATGGAAACATTCAATAGCATTTTTGTATTCTATGCTAATAAATACTATTATATCAAAATTTGTATTTCACTTATGCGGAGGTTTCACTCTCAAGTAAACGAGGTTAATGACTTTATGATTTTGAAACACGATGAATGCAATTGTTGAAAGTAATATTTTGGCGTCCGACTTGGTGCAATTTTTAATAAATGTACTTTGCCTCTGTTGAAAATTAAATTCTGTCTTTCCTCATAATGTAGTTTATTCTTTAAGCCTGCGACAGATAAAGTCGGCATAGTAAATAATTGAACTATACAACGAATATATAAGAGTAGTGTGGGTATAAAATGTTAAAATGAATAAACACGACACATTAAGAGAATTTCACATTATGCTTTTTGATTATTTGACATTGCAATATGTTGTTATGTGACATTAATCCAAGCAGTATTTAACGAAGCCAAAAATATTGAAATTGATACATATATAAACATAAAATCAACGAGATTTGCGAAAATTTGATCAAATAAACTTTCACATAATGAAAGTAACTGAACGGAATCGTGTTAAGGTTTATTATCTTAGTGTGTTTATGCTAGCACTCGTTTGTGTGTTCGTTTTGAAATGGAGGCGTTATCCTCACTTTGTGCTAATCCAAAATTAATATCGTCTTGCTTAAAAGACTGGAATAAATTTGGCCGCACAAACTTGTAAGCTTTGTGAAAGTGCCTTTTTTACCTTCGTTAATTTTTATTTAACCGGTAGATTCTAGTTCATTCTGTATGTTAATGCAAATTAGAATGAAGCACCATTTGAAAAAGAATGTTTCTGCCTTTAATTATCTTAAGTATTTTCATCTTTGCAGCATTCAACAATCGAAGGATGATGTTGACGTTTGTATTCAAAACCTTTCCGATCTCTTCATTAAACTAGTTTCTGGAGATGGAAAGTGGGATATCGTTAATAAATTGATGCCCGAGTTGTTAAAGGTATATTTCCACTCAACATACTGAATCCTCTGCCTAGATTTTTAATGTTGAGGAGTTTTCCTCGAAGCTTGCTGATGTATTATGGATGCTTGGTAGGTTGGATATATTTTCCCCTCACTGGTTTATTTAGATGTCACAATGTCTGATATCACTGATGCACAAGCCAAGGATCGTTTCTTAAAAGTTCTTTCAGCTTGCAACAATTCAATAGATTCCTCATTCCTAATGGAACGCTTATCAGATGAAACGCTAGAACAGATTTCGTTGATCAGTTCGCATTCTCAAACTCGAACTCGTTATGTTCGCATCAAGACGCGTTTATTTTACAAACAGCAGAAGTTCAACTTAATTCGAGAAGAGAGTGAAGGTTATGCCAAATTGATGGTTGACTTGAGCAATACACCACTCGGTTTAGCCGAAGGTTGTCTCACTCATGTTCGTTCTCTGATTGGCTACTTTGACCTCGACCCCAATAGAGTTTTGGACATCATTTTCGATGTGTTTGAAACTCGTCGTGATGCCGTCAATCTTTTTATCGATCTTCTTCGTCTCTATAATCCCGACAAGGTCGATTCAACCAATATTCTAGGGCACAAGTTTCAGTTCTACCAGGTAGCCAAAATCATTTAAGCCCATTATTTACTCAACAAAATTCAGGAAAGAGAGTCTAGTACCCCAGAATCTTTGCATCGTCTTGCTGCTCTACTCATTTCTCACAATTTGGTTGATGTAGATATTCTCTTGGCTCATGTATGTTCACTTAATTATTGCATCTCCCCTCTGGTTTGATTGGCTATGGATCAATGCTCCTCTTGGTTTTCTAGCTACTGCCATCCGATGCGACTATCCACGCGGGCCGAACAAAGAGTATTCGCGATGCAAAATCCTGGCGTCCTGCATTCCAGTCATCGGGTTCTGCTATTCAAGGAAGTTTGGAAAATTTCATAGCAACGGGAAATTCGGCAGCTGCTAGTGGAGGAGGCGGGAGTATTTTAGGCGATGCTCCTTCACGAAGTCTCGGAGCTAATGTCGGCTCCTCGTCGACTGTCGCTGTTGGAAACGGCGGAAGTGATTCCGACAATTGGAATGGCGGCACGGCCGCTGCCACTACCAATGGAAAACGAGGTGGTGAGGCGGGCAGTGAGGAATCGGAAGAGAAGAGCGAAGGTTGGTCTCCAGAGAATGAAAATGAGGTCTTTGATTGTGGAGAATTTCAGGTAAATATCTCTTTTAAGAGCTGACAAGTGGTACTTCCAAGTAGTATTTTTCTGAGTAGGCCTAAATATGACTGCCTTCTACCATTCAATTTCTGAAGACTTGAATAACGTTCTTCCAGTTTTAGTGGTTGTAGAAATTGCATGAATTTTAATTCTTTTATGCAGATATTTGGTTATTAGAAGGAATTATTATACTCCGTAGAGGGTCGGTAAATATTTCGACGCACTTTTGGGTGCTTGTTTAAGGTTTTGAGTGGTTATTCTTTATTATATGCTTGAGTATGTTTCATTTCTTCTTGTTATACTGGAAACCGAGGGGTAATTTAGTTGTCTTGCTGCTGTGGGTGGCAACTGTAATTTAATTACTTTTAGAAGTGTTTATTGATTATAAGGGATATGTGGAACAGTAGGGATAATACTGACCTATTTTACTGGATAGCTTTGAGTCAGTGAAAAAACATGGCGTACGATCACACGACGTCGTGAATTGACGTGGTGAAATGGTATAATTATAAGAAAATATATGCTTGAACTTGATCTAAAGCAGAGAAACTACTAAGATTAGATTAAGTTGTTTATCGGAGAGCCGATATAAAGGCATATTGTGCTCTCTTCGATTTCAGGTTCATAATTCATCTAAAGTTTTTTTCTTTTATAGTTTGCTAACAATCAAAAGTTAGACCTTTGTGCTGCGTTAGTGAATTTAGGCGACTGGAAAGCTGCCCAAAAGATTCTAGATCGATTCCCTGGTCACTGGACCGCTTCCCATCCGTCAGTTAATCGAGCTATCTGCGATCTGGTTCACTATCTCATTGATCCTCTCTATGAAAGGTTTGTTCACATCCTTTTCTTAACGTAAAATCGTTGTTTTACCTGTTAACATTGTTTTTCTTATTGGAAAAGCAATTCAACCTTATCACCGTCGCTTTTGAAGAAATGCAAGAAGCCCACTCCACCGGAGCTCTTTCAGAACCCTGAGACAGCTGCGAGGCTAAAGGTTCAACAAGCTACCAACTTCATGTTTCTAGCTCGTGAAGTTCTACCAATTGTTGGCTATCTGGGTCCCTATCTTTCTCATGATGTTGTTCTTATGACCAAACTCTGTCGTACTTGCTCTGTCTATGTCGCAGATTTGGTAAGTTGTAGTAGCCTTTTTTCCTCTACCACATCTTTGTTTTCTTATATATCAATTTCGTCCTTCCGATCCTAGATGAGCAAAAAGGGACCTTTGAGTATCGTATATCAGGCTATATTCAATATGCTTGATGAGGCTATTCTTCCCTCACTAAGTAGGGTATCTTCAAACTGCTGCCTTGCTGAAGAAGTTTGGAAGCTTGTAAAGCATCTTCCCTATGAACACAGGTGAGTTATTAAGATAAATAGCTTGGAAACCTGGATTTAAATTACTTGGTTGTCTGTTGGTGTAGATATCGACTTTATGGACAGTGGAAGCATATGGGTACGCAGGGAGAACCAGCTATCATAAGGAAACGTGCTGCTACTCTCTTTCGAACAAAAGCCTTGATGAAGTGAGTTTTTGGATTCATTAGTACTTGTTGGATCGTATATAACTCATGTGCTTATCCTTGTTTATTCTTCTATAGACGACTGAGCAAGGAGAACGTGAAACAGTTGGGACGACATCTTGGTAAACTGTCCCACAGCAATCCCGGTGTTCTCTTTGATTTTGTAAGTCACTTTTACCCTCACATTTTCGCCGTAGTTTCGAATCTTATTATGCTTTCGTTTTGATGTGAGTTTGCTTCAAATTCCGTTCAATGAATATGTTTTGGTGACGAGCTTTGATGAACTCTCAAATAGTTAAAAATGCTAAATTATGATTAGTTAATTTTTGGTTTTTTTTCTGCTGCTTTTAAGGCTATTTCAAATCAAGTCTTGTCCTTTTTCTTATATTTGAGGGTATCGATGGTAAATCTTTGGAAATTCTTATCTGAAGGCTTTAATCCACCATTACCATTAGAGTAATAATGGGTTTTTTTATTGAAAAGTCTATTTTTAATATCCTATTCTCACGTAGGTCCATTCATTTTCCTAAATTAGCGAACTCTATCAAACTTGACTCATGTAATCCGATAACCTTTCACCTAGATAAATCTCTCATCTTGTCTGTGTCCTTTTTCATCAGCTTTTAGTTTCTAATAGAAACCTAACCGATACGCAACATTGTGTTTGTCCCTGGCATAGGACAAAACAAAGCATGGGTAATATGTGCTTATGCAATCCGCTTTATCTATCAGTTTGTAACAGAAGTTTTGTTCATTTTTTAAATTTGAAATAAAGTGAACATTTTGTCAAAAATACATTTATTTAGTGTTCAACATAGTCACCATTTTTATTAATTACATCTTCCCATCTTGCCATAAGCTTTCCGATTCTTTATTTATAGAATTTAGCCAGTTTGGACTCAGAAACTAGCTTCTTCATTTCGACCTATTCTCTTGAAGTAAGCCTTTGTTCCATTTAAATGATTGTGTAAGCTCCTGAAAAGATGAAAATCGATTGGTGCAAGATGGGGAGAATATGGTGGGTGATGCATGACCTCCCAGCCAAATTCTTCAAGGAGATTTTTGGTTGCTCTTGAAATTTGGGGTCTGGCATTGTCATAGTTCAGAATCACTCCTTTTCGATTGATCGAAGAAGGCTGTTTTTCCTGTAAAACAGCTTTTGAACGAGTTAGCTGTTGACAGCAAACTTCAGATGTCATTGTTTAATTGTCACCCATTAGTTCATAATAAACAATTTCCTTCAAATCCCACCATAGACACAAAAGAATTTGTTTCGGGTGCAGTTCCGAATTGTCTTGGTTGTGGAATTG
>CAADRB010000002.1:5950627-5962673 GCA_900708905.1 Hymenolepis diminuta
TGGGTCTAAAAAGGTGCCTGAAGTTCACGAGAACGCAGTGAAACACAACAGGTCATAAGCTGTTGGTTGTTGATTTCTGACAAATCGTGTGAAGGGGGCCCATTTCCCAGCCAAGTCTTATCATTTCCCTATATATGATCATATGGTGGCTTACGTGAAAGGTTTTGCTTAGTTCTCTAGTAGTGCAGGTTGGATTTTCATCAATGGCGAGTTGCAATTGCTCAGAATTGAGTTTTTTTGAGTATACTGATCTCGGCCCGTCTTTCAGGCTGAAGTCATCCATTTTGAAACACGAAGGGGAAAACCACCTGCAGGTCTTTTCATTCACAACATCATTTGCATAAGTGTCTATGAGTGTTTTTGGTGCTGAGCTTAGCGTATTTTCTTTATGAAAATCAAACGGTAAAATATGTTTGATACGTTCTTTATTTGGAGTATACATTAGGACTAGAAATAGTAATTAATAACGATAATTATCACACAATCTGAAAGAAGAAATAATATTTTATTAATTACCACAGATAAGCAAACAACATCAACAAGCTAAACTGAAGTAATCGTGCCTCAAACACATAGTTTAAAAATTGGACAGAACTTCTGTTACAACTTGATACATCTAGCTCATAGAAGTTTATGAGAGAATGGCAAGCGCAGGTAGTATTCAAGAGAATGGCTATCATTACCAATCTGGTTAAAGGTATCTTCGCGTTCTTGAACATTCATCGACATATATTTGTATTTCTCAAGTACTGTATATAACCACGTTTTTTGTACGGTGGCCGGACTCATCCCCAGCCTCCTTTTACCATCAATCATCTTAATCCCGTCTTCCCAAAAAATTTGAGTCTTGTTTAGCGTTTATAGTTGATAAGATTCCCAAATTATCTCACCGTGAGCTTAAGTGTCTTTCATTGAATCTAGGTGGCTCGATATATTATAGAGATACTGATCGAGAAACCGTGCAGTTTACGCATATTCATGTTTTAAAGTAAAAAAATGAATCTTATTGTAGCGACACTACTTTTTAGATGCTGCACAATATTCAAATGTTCACTAATCTCATCACTCCCGTTGTTGATTCGTTGAAGTATGTCAACAGTCTTGGCTACGATGTGCTTGCTTGTAGGTTCTTCGTTGAATTTGAAGTCTTTATTATCACTGCTTTCTGTTCTCTAATTACGGTGTTCTCCTCTTTTAGTTTCTCTTATTGAGGCTCTAGCTTCAATCAAGAATAAGGCAGAATCCATCGAAATGGGCAGTACCCTACATGGTTAGTGATCTGTTTGCTATTCATAACCTTTGTAGCTCTTGCAACCTTTACTGGAGCCCTCTGTAGGAAGTATCAATTCGATCTGGCTGGTATTCTTCAATATGTCTTGAATCAACTCAAGGTTGGAAGGAGGTTAGTTTGAATATTCCCTGCTTCTTGGTCCTTGTTCTATTTTGAATGTGATGTGACATCCTTATTAGAGCTCGTGGCGATACAAAGTACAAACTATATCATGGGATGACACCTGAATATGTGAAACTGTGAAGTAGGCTAATAAGGGATGGAAATGAGGAAGTCCAGTAGGGGTATGTTATAAAATCAGAACGTTAAGACTCTTAAATTAGTTTAATTCTAGAAGCATTGCACTATCCTCTGTTATAATTAGAATAGCCTACGAATCAGAACTCAATAATAATAGTAATATATAATTAATGCTAGGGTTTACCCTAAAATTATGCAATACGACAACTCTGCAATTTAGCACATTCTGACAAATATAAAAATTTTATGAATAATTAATAATGAATTGTTAATTTAATTTTTCCTAGATAAAAATACTCCCAATTTCAAGTTTCATTATTTGGTTCCTGGAGTTTTGGTGATTTCACTTTTTTAACATTCAGATCTTATTGATCAGCAGATTTAAATGAATGATCGATCATGCTGCTGGTTTATTTGTACTTTACAGCCATGAGGTATTTTAAGCAGAGCTCACTTAAGTTCACTCAAGGTGAATTCTAATAATGATAATAGTAGCATCTTTATTTTTAATTCTAATCAGGGATAGATGGAAAGTTTAGTCTAGATGTTACATTACAAGTTTAAATATTGTATCCTAAAAATGGGGTATGTAAGGTGGTAGTCATTACCGGAGGTCAACCATGTCATTTATCTGAATCGTTTTTGGGCTTAACCTAAGTACCACGACGGATGTGTTGAATGCAAATGATAATAGCCAGACTAAAATGGACTAGATACCCCCTCAGTAGCCTTTCCCAAAATTAGAAATCCAGAAGTTGAACTGAACCAAATGTATATTGGATAAAGGAAGAGAAGAAAAAGAAAGGAGTAATAAGAGGAATCGGGAATAAGAAGGGAAGGTAAAAGTGTCAGTAATGATTGGTTAGAAACCGGGTTGTGGTAAGTAGGGCCAACTAAGGTAGGTTGGGAGGAATTTTTCTAGTCTTGGGGAACCAATAAAGGCATCATTTTATAATCAGAAGAGCGCAATTATGAGTCAACTTGGTACAATGCTACAAGTCAGATTGAATAAGTAATTGCAATTCAGTTGTCAATCATTACACTATTATATTTTTTATATTCTTTCTGTAATTTTCTTTTCAGTGAGGACTTACTTATCCTTCAAGAAATTATCCACCAAATGGCGGGATTAGATTCTTATGAGGAGATGACAGATGAACAATTGGAAGCAGCAACGGGGGGTGAAATCCTACTTCAGGAAGGTGGATACTACTCACAAATCCGCAACGCTCGACGAAATGCCAATCGTTTAAAAGAGGCTCTAATAGAGAATAAGATCATAATGCCCCTGATCTTCCTAATGGCCCGCCAAAGAGACGCTATACTTTACATAGACGATCCGGAAAGGCATGTGAAAACTGCTGGGCGGTTGTATGATGAGGTATAAAGGCACTCAGTTTTCCATTTTTTGTCAAAATCACTGAATGCATACCAATTCCCCTTGTTTCTCTTTAATAGTGTCAGGGCACATTGGTCCAATTCATCACCTTTCTGAGTCTTCAACTTACTCGTGAAGAAATGCAGGCACAATGCTTCTCCCTTGAACAGATGATGAAGGAGTACTCGGTTCCGGCTGATACGGCGTTCTGTCTCTATAGAAGTCTATTCCTACAGAACGTTGCTGTAAAATGTCTTTTGTTGTGTTTACTAAATATTGATTGATTCCTATTGCTCTCAATCGTTTTTTTTTTCCTTAGCAACTATTTGAGAGTTCGGTTGAGAAGTCAGATGATGACGACAAAAGTGCTGCAACTAATAGGGTAAGTCAAATCATTGTGAACTGCTTTCGTGTATTTGTTCAATAATGCCTAAAATTGGTTTGCTAATAATTTGAATGGCAGCTGTTAATAAAAGTAATTATATCACTTGAATATTAAAATGTGTTCGTAAGAGTATTGAGAATCGCATAATCGTGTAGTTGAATAAAATTTTTCGTTTTTGTATGTTGTGAGTGGATTTTTCATAATATTTAGTTGAATCTCCTGTGTTAGCTGTCTATTACGGTCTTAGGCTAGTTTACACGTTCTCGTTCACCATTCGTTGTACAGTTTTGGTATTGTTAAAGATGACTTTCCGGAGCAGAGACTGATGCCAAAAGCTGTAAAGGTACCGCCATGAGTATCTTTGAATTTCATCCTTACTTGCTTATCGCTCCATCCATGAATTATATACAGCGGTATGCGTATTTTCCCTGAAATGCAAATGATATTTCCGAAAAGAAACGGGAATATTAAACCTCTCTATTTTTCAAATGACTTATAAAATGTACAACCATCTCAGCACTTGTTCTCGTCATGATTGTATGCTATCATTTTCGAAAATTAGCTTACAAAGCTAGTCCGAAATAAAAAATTCATCTACACGCTGTACTTTCTTACAACTAGTCCTTCAATACTACGTTTTAATTTTATGGATATTCCCAGACATGGATATAATTCCGGCAAAGCGAGAAAGTTTGGCTTAGAGATGTTTCCTTACAAAATGAATGACCTTCCTAATGGCTAACAGGATTCAACAGCCTTCCTCAAATCCGAAGACCAAGAGCTGAGTTGAACCTCATGTATATTGGACAACCGTAAAGCATCGAGAGAGAAAAGGAGGAAGGTATAGGAGGAGAAATTGAAAATTGGAAGGGAACAAGCGTCAGCTCTGAACGAGTGGAACTGGAGTTGTGGTAAACGGAGATTTACGGTAAGTTAAAGGGAGGTGACTGATTTTGCGTTCTTTGTCTGATGAGCACCCAATAAAATAATCATTATCTTACAAGTAGGATGCGCAGACGTATGAGTGAACGTGATAATATGTTACAGAGGTAATTGAGCATTTGATGGGAAAACCACATTTACTCCTCTATTGACAAGTTTTAATCATTATTTTTGGTAATTCCAATAATCCCCTAACTGTGTTTTGGTTCCTCTTTTCTTAGGCTGCGTACGTGAAGGCTGCACACACTGTGATAACCAATGTGGCACGCTCAGTAGAACCCCTCTACCCACCTCGTGTTTGGGTTGACCTCGATCCCGCGTTCTTCGCCACCTTTTGGTGTCTTGAGTCTGGTGATCTAGTCTTTCCCTCTGCTGCCTATCAACGCCAACGCGACGCCCTTCGTACCCAAATGGACTCCATCGAAGCAAATACAGAGATGGTGAGTTCACTATATTCATAATGTTCTTTTCGGAAATAGTCTTTTCTTCAGATCCCATCAATTATTAACTAAGTCTATCTGGTAATTAGCGGTTTACGGAGGCTGCAGATGTCCGAGCTAAATGATATCTGATTCTGCGATGACAAGTTACTTAAACAGTAATCACGCTAAGAGTCTTGCTAATGTTTGTGGAAATGGGAGGGAGGGAGGGAGGGGAACGGGGGAGTGGAGTTAGGGATGAAGCACGTATGATAAGCCAAATAAGTGTTAGTGCATTTGAAGAGGGAATCAAGCGCACCTAAGAGATGGGGTATATATATGAGCAAGAGCCGAAAGGAGGCTGACATATAATTAGGCAAGATATGAATACACCGCACATCTCCCCTACCAAGATACTTGTGCAACATCAAGAAGTTGTACATCATATTCGTCCCCTTGAGGCGGAAATTTATAAGTTAAAACAGAGGTAAACATAAACATTGACTCTAATGTCAATTGCAAAACTGGTTAAGTCTGGCTAATAATGCAGCAGTAGATTTCGGATTTCTCAGTGATACTGTCCACCAATCTAAGATGAATGTTACTTATTTCGATATTTAATTCTATAATAGATAAGCTTACATCAATCTCCAAGTTCTAATAAGAACTGGATGAAAGGCATACAAGTTTTGGCTGACCCTGATCAGGTAAGGTGTGAAGTAAGCCTTCCTAGGATTCAAATAGTGACTAAGAATCGGCTGAATCTATTTTAAAGAATAGTACCAGAAACACTGTAAACAACAATGGCTTCGGCAAATCAAAGCCAAGTCTTGGCGTGAGAGTTCGTTTCATATTTAATTGGATTTGCTAAAATAGTACTTTAAAGAATTAAGGCTAACCTTTTACATAGGCTGGAATCTACCGTTTCCATTAACTTTGTACCATAAGAACTCTCTTTTCTTTTTACTTAGACTTCAGATAAGAAACGTCGGGAAAAAGAGCGCTGTCAAACTCTCCTCAATCGTCTAGCTCGAGAACAGGACCAACGGAAAGTCCACGTGGACCGAATTCGAGCTTGGCTCCTCTCTGAGCGTAATAGTTGGTTCCAATCCATGTCCGCCACCAAAATGGATACAGTGGCCCAATTTCTCCAGTACTGCATCTATCCTCGTGTCTTCTATACCGCTAGTGATGCAGTCTATGCCGCTCAGTTCATTCAGGTCCTACATCAACTTAAAACTACTCAGTTTGCAACGCTGATTTGTCTTGATAGGGTACATTTTAGTTTCTTTCCGTTTTCTCGGTTTTATTGATGAATGCTTTATTTCTTACCTTCTGATTTAGATTTTCAACGACATCACACTTCCAGTGAGTATTTGCACGGAGAAGGAGGCTCATAGATATGGAAGATTCCTTTGTAAAGTCCTTGAATTTGTTATGCGGTGGCATTCTTCTGAGGAAATATTCAATCAAGAATGTGGACAGTACCCGGGATTCGTGACTGTCTTCCGTAAAGTAAGTCAAGAGTTCAAAATATCTGCGTAGGAACAGCGGAGAGATTACATATATATACATATGGGGTGCATAAGACATTTGAGGACACCTTACGCACTTTTAGAAAACAAAATGAAACTGTTGATCGTTGAAACCTACAATTTCTTGTAACAAAACAAATAAACATCATATTAGCCTAAGTTTAAAATCCGTATGTCCTCCGACCGACCCAATACGAGTCTGATGAGTCATTTACAACCACACCCCGCCCCGTCCCACACGTAATAATCCTAAGGATTAAGGTCTGGTGAGCATTTAGGGGGCTGCCATAAGTTTGGTGTGACATGAGGATGAAAGTTCTCGGCCATCATCCAGTCCTGGATTTTGAGGGGCTTATGGGGTGGAGCCGAATCTTGTTGAAAGATATAGGGTCTTCCTCCATTGACTACGCTGTCTATTCAAGGCGGCTTAACAGGGTTTTGAGGAGTCTCCACATGGCATCTGCATTCACATCTGCATTGACTCTATGGTTCTGTGGAAAAAGTGGAGGAGTCATGATATGCCCCTCCCTCACTGCTAAAACAACGCCAAAAATCATCACTGTTAGTGGAAACTTCGTGCACATACATAACAGTTGACACTTCAGTGGGGTCCGCTCCTACATAGCCAGCCACCTATCATTTCTTTGACTGACTTTTTCGTCTTGGTAGAAGTTTTCTTTGGCAGAGAAAAACCAAAGAAAATCCTCTTCTTCTGGGTGCTTTAATTTCTTTAAGAGGCTTTTTGCAGGCATTAAACTATTCTCTTGAGTTGTTTTTGTCCACACAAAATGACGACTTCGCCTAAGAACCTATGAGATTTGTATCCGAGGTCTTGATGAACAATATGTCTTATGTTTCTTCAGACACTTGAAGATATTTGGCAAGATGTCACACATTGACTTCCCACGATTTTCGTCCATCATGCTATGCCATGCACTCTTCTCTCAAACTCACGTCTTCTGAGTGAGTCAGCAGATCGTTGACAATGCCTTTTCCTCCTTCTTGTGGCGGTCAATTCATCGCCATTGTTTTCATTCAGCAGCTCCTTTCTAACTTTGTAAACGAAGGATCTGGCGATTTTTAGAAATCGTGCAATTTCTAAATTTCTGTGTTTCGGGTTTATAGGGACTACTGCAACGTGTCTTTTCATTTCGCTAGTTATAGTGGTACCTCCCATGAGATCTTCTGATGTAAAAAATACATTTATTATTATTATTATTGAGTTAGTTTAAATTACCAAAATATAAGTGTCCTCATACTTTATGCTTATATATATATATATATATATATATATATGTATGATTTCTTTATATCAGTCTGTGAAACTGCATTAAATAACTACCTTGAAATCCATTGATCATTTATTTATGAGCTTTAGGCACCTACTCTCATACATAAAAACAACTAATTTGGATATCATCTTTTAATTAACGATATTTCTTTCAACAGGGCCCACACTCAAACACCAAGGCAGATCAATTGCAGTTTGAGAATTACCGTCATGTCGTGCACAAATGGCACTACCGAATGACCAAGGCTGCCGTCGCCTGCTTAGAATCGGGAAATTACGCTCAAATCCGTAATGCACTCATTGTCCTCACTCGAATCCTGCCTTACTATCCCAAAGTTGACCAATTCGGAATGGCCGTTGAACGCAGAGTCAATAAACTCAAGGAGTCGGAGAAGGACAAACGACCGGATCTTAAGGCAAGCCTGCACATTACTTGAGTTCTTTGGTTCTTTCCATATACATAGATGTCAATCTTGCAAGGTGAATTGTTTGCTAAGGTCTTAGGAGTAAGTGGGTCTGAATTGATGGTTGTCACTTTATCCCAGAATTCTGATTGTAAACCATAGTCACCAGATCAGCATGAATGTTAGTGAATTTTACACATGTCTCATATTACGAATTTTGATTAGCTTGCTGACTGAAATGGATTTAATAGAGGAATGAGAACACGCAATTTGAATTGGTCTTAATCGAAAAAATATGCTTAATCTTTTCTCTCAGAACTTCTGTCAGAGTTTCGTGTTCTTCTGAAATCATGCATTTTAAAGCTAATGAATGCTGAAGGCTCTCCTGCTTCTTTCCACGATAGTGACCTACAGGTACCTGCTCTAGTGTCCGTTAGAAGTAGTAAGCTATGATAGTTCGTTTGCATCTTGTAATTTTTTAATTCTTCTAACTTAGCTGCTCAATGCTTTCTTGCTCAATTAGCACAGGCCGTATTCACTCATTTATCCCCAGACCCATGTCTAGGTATTATATCTTAAGACAGTTCATTACATGATGTTTGGGCTGACGTATTCTAATCTATTTCCATCTTAAGTGATTTGAGAGTTATAATGCATAGTAGGTTACATTGTCTTCTGGATGCATCTAAACCATCTAAACTGTTATTAGTCATTCTTCATTGTGACTTATGAGATGATTGCTAAACATGCATGAAACGTAGATAATGTATAAGTGATGATTAATGTGAGTACGTTTATGGACAGTAGAATAGTGGCGCATTAATCGTATACATATTATTGGTAAAAGAAGCATGGTCTAAATGTTTTATAGGCACAAACAAGGCAGTATAAAGGTCCGTAAGTGTAAGAAAGATTGAAGGGTGGGATAAGAAGCAAGAGTGAGAGGAAGCAACCATCTTTCCACACTGGCTGCTTCTGACTGAAGCGCCACGAGATTGCGATTGAATATGTATCAGTTCTCATCTTCTCATTCGCCCTCAGTACGCTCATATTTGTCTATCTACAGGTAAGTGACTATCGAGTTTGCTATATTTGCCTACCTTTAATTCCTCAGTAGCAACTTGTTTAGGAGCAGGCACAATATGTACTAATATTAGTATACTACAGAAAGGGATTATAGTTTCTACTCTTAAAACTTATCGTTTAGTGGTCGTTATTTGCATGTTATAATGTGCGATTTCTTTTCTAACATTTCAGGTGATGGCCTTCAGCTACGCTGGTATGTTGCGTCCAATGAAGGAGACATGGGTTACCGAGGCCCAGATTCATCTCAAGGAGCAGAAACCCGAGCCAGTCGCGATTTCAGTGAGAAATCCGGTATCAGCTGCAGGCATCTCTCAACAGCAATCCCAAGCTCAGACTATCACCTCTTCATCCTCAGCTAACGCCGCGTCCTCGATTTCTCAAGCAACCACCAAATCCTCTTCTCAAGTTGTTGAGTCCGCACCAACTTCCACTGCTACAACTGGCACAAGTACCACTGGAAGTGGAAACGCTTATGCAGCTAGTGAGTTCTTAATAATAACTCCCAGGTCCAATTAGGAAAACACTTTCCAACACTCGTTTTGGGTAAAGGGGTAACATCATGAAGTCCTCCTAGTGGGAAACTCGAAATCTGCTAGCTGAATTCTAATAGTGCGGTTGACCATTCCACTCACTGAGGTGTAAGTCTCGCATCTTTGATTTCTCAGACGAGTATGTTTGCCGTTGCACACTGTCTTTATTAATAAATTTCAAGTTCATCTAAGAAATATCCTATATTTACCTTTGGTCACCGTTGGTCATTCTGATTACCGATTGTGTGCTCCAATGTCTAGATTTTGTGATCTCTATCGTGGTAGGCATGCCTGTTGACCATTACCCAGTGAGGGACTAGTTTTTCGTTGTCAAAATTGTATATAACAATAATTGAAGCAGATAGAGTTTAGATGGGAAGGTGAGTTAGATAAGTTAAAAGCTACGTTGAAAGCAGTTGGACATTCCTTTTTCATATCCCTTCTATTAGTCTACTAGTTAAATGTACTACGTACCAATGCTTAACCTGTCATGTTTTATGGTTGGCGCTTCCCATTGGGATGTTCACATGCATTAAACTACTATCCATAAAACTTGAGATGGTCAAGCTCATCCCAATATCACTATCAATATCATTGTATCCAAAATTATAAGACGGGAGAGTAACTGAATGTTTCTATTCGATTTATTTATAATTAGGTCTGTGTTTTGGGACATCACTTTATCAGATTGTCCATTTAGGGGGAATTTCCTGGGACTTACTCTGTGCTCTAAATTGAAGACAAGCTACAAGCGCTAATGAGGGCATCAATCTCTTGGCCATTTATTTGACAAATTTGTAAGAACATAAATACGCCATCGGTGATTGATTACATTATAGAGGACATGCAAAAATTGATTAACCTGATGATTATCTAGAGCTAGGGTGGGAAGATAAGATCACTTTTCTGTTTGAGTTTCATGCCAACTGAAAGGAAATTGAATTGGGAACTTTATCAATCCCCACTCGGGCCAAATTAAAGATGCTGTTATTTCTTGCGTTAGAAGAACTAACCTCATTATTTTTTTATTTTAGCATCTAAGTCTGCTGGTAATACTCCAACCGCTAGTAAGACCACTAAAACTCCAGTCACAACTTCAGCACAGAAGCGTGTTGCTTCCTTGTAATATACCGACTCTTTACTGCTATTCTTTCATCCATTGATTCTGACTTTCTTTCCTGCTTGTTTTAGTGAATCTGGAACTTCACCCTCGATTGAACACGTTTCTAGCGATGAATTGCGAGGTGAATAGCAATGAGTTTGTACTAAAATGGTTACTTATACGAAATCTCTTTAAACATCATTAAGTGAAATTTTATGCGATATTTGTCTTAAATTATATTAGAAGACGAACCGCTTGCGAAATTTCGTAATGCTTTGCATAACGCTTTGCGTTTTTCCCCTCAACTCCGTTCTTTTCCACCCCTCTTTAACTGCTAATGTGCAATGATTGATTGTTAATAATAATAATGATATTACAATTTTCCACATTAGAAGGAAAGCATCGCAGGGCTGCACCGGATCGTGCTCATTCAGCTAAGGTGAGTTAAAAACAAAAAATGTCCATGTTCATTTATTTGCACCACTAACATATCATTTACTAATCGGAGTAATGAGTTTGTGGCTTTCTATTTTGTTGGATTTAAAAGAGTGGAAATAAATACAATCCATTTTGCAGAAAGCTCAAGCCGAACCGCAAAATCTTGTTATGTGACTACATTTGGTCTCTATTATGACGTTGAAAAGCTATGTTATTGTGTGTGGACTAATCCCGCATCATCGCAATAAATGAAGCAATTGCACAGGTTGACTACTATGATTATAGATGGGAAGCCACTCCAGTTTATTAGTTCAAAATTGTGTTTGAGTAATTATGTTAACTCGATGGTGTTTCCACTCGACCTCTAGGTGTTTCTAAGCATATTCTAAGCTTAAATTGCCTACATAATGCGTTGTCGAGGTCGTAGTTATGCGACTTTTGTTTGAGCTCAGAGAATTGAAGACCGGATAGATAGCATCCTAACCATCGTTCTCTCTTAGACATTTACAGGACAGTTTTCTTCCACAATTCTTAGCGTATAATCTTCAACTAGTTCAAGTATTAATAGTAACTATTTGGTAAACATGAAACGTCAATTGTAGTTTGAAGGTCGGATATACCAGTTAGTAGTCGAAATACTCTAAAATTTCAGTTAAACCGGTCATTCGTGTACTTTAATCAACCGAAAAGCAGTCAACTCAGTTGTCAAAATTGGAGATTGCAGAACGTTTAATTAGGTGTTAAGATTCTCTATGGTATGGTTATGTTCATGAATGTGCATTTGTGGTATAAAATACTCATTTGAAATTACTGTTGAAGAGCGATAGCTTGCTGTTCTGAAGTCCGGAGAATAGATCATCTCTAAACTATCGTTCCTCAGGTTATTAAGATCTTCATCACACACAAATGTGGAGGAAAGATAAGGCTTTTGTGAATGAGACTTACTGAGAAGAGCCAGAAACCATAAGAAAAGGGGATATAGACGATTGATACGTGTGATGAATA
>CAADRB010000002.1:5962699-6086138 GCA_900708905.1 Hymenolepis diminuta
GGGGGGGGGCGGTGTAATTTATTGGAAACCATCTACAAAAAACCCCAGTGTGATCACGTCTCCATTCGATCGCATCACATTGTGTCAATTACAACTGATCAAATAGACAAATGGGATATACTTGACGGCAGAGGAAATCGGCTAAACTCAAGTCCCCATGTCTCAGGAAATTTATCATGTGGCCAGGCACTTAGAGCCCGAATGTCATGGGGGTTATATAAGTCTTGAATTGAGATAAACGATCAGAGTAAACATAAGGTTGACATAGAGCACCTGTTCTGTGGATTGGCCAGAATGCTTGAAATGAGAAAAGTAAAATTGATGAACTTTATTTTATTCTTCATTTAGCGCGCAAGAGTCATAGACTCATCTCAACAACAGCAGCAGGCAGATGAGGACTCTTCTCCTGCTTCGCTTTCCTCGAAGGATCTGCGTCGAATGCAACGCAAGCGATCTGGAAATATTGCTGGTGGAGATGTAGATGTTCGTGGTGGTTACTCTGATCTTGATGATATTCATGTGGTCAGTACGTCCCTTGCAAAGAGATCTAAAAAGGGTAAGAAATGATGGCTTCACATTCTTGTTTTGAAATTGTTCAAGGGATAGTCATTTCCGCCTATTTTGGTCTAAACTCAAATTGAACAGAAGTTAATTCGTCCCGCTCTTGTGACGACCCACTACGATGTCTATTCCTTTACATATTACCTAAAAAGCAATTTGTTTGATGCCTATTATTTCAGATTCCTACTGGTTTTCAAGGATACGAGGTGAGATACTCTATGGCAAATTCACAGCATAGTAACCAAAAGTTTTCTTAGTTTTGTTTCCTCTCTCCTAAAATTGACGGGATTATACATGCTATAACTGATTGAATATCAGTTATTTTATAGCTCTTATAAGGTTTCATCATGGGAGGTATTTTAATCTGTGCTTAAAGATAATTAGCAAAATATTTTGCAACACTTGGCCTGAGTAGAGAGATAGCTTCCTGTGTCGGATCTGTCTATCTTACCCAATTTCGGACGACCCCTATACAATTTCTTAATAATACTTTCCAAGCTTATTTAGGAAAGCGTTTTCTATCATCTTGGGTAGAGAGTAGTGTCTTGGAGCCTCCCAAGTGAGGATGTAGAAGATATGACAATCTATCTTCTACCAATTTACGACAACAGGACAGAGAAGAAACAAGGCAGTGGTGAGCAGACTTTATTGAAAGAAGACCAGGAAGTAGAAAAAGGAGATAATGCAGGTAGTGGACCACAGGTGGTGTGTATTTACATAGAGAAGGAGGCGTTTATAATTTGGTCAGAAGGGATGACGGGAGAAACGGAAAGTTTCAGATTATCGTCAATTATGAAAAACTGAGATACGTCAACGATCATTCAAGAGCCACATATGTTGTTTATTCACGCCAATTAAACTAAACCACTTGAGCACAAACGATAGTTCTCCAAGGCAGCTTGAGGTCATCGCAGGGGCTAAGACCTTCAAGCATCACTGTGGTCTTAGCTACAGTCTTGGGGTCAAGATACTTAGGTTCCCGGGACGATTAATGATGACCAAGAGAAAACTTTTAATTTGAAAAAAAAAAATTTCCATAGTGTAACTACAGGAGATTCCAATGGTGCTACCCCTTATATTAGTTAAACTTAACCAGTACGGTTGGCCATTCGGTGTGCGTCGATGGGCTTGTGCTTTTGCAAATGAGCACGTTAACCACTACACCCCTTATTAATTTGAACAGCTGATATTTTAACCTGCTTCAAGACAAAAGTTTTGGTGGTGATTAAACTTATCTTTTGTTGGCATAGCAATGTGGATTTTTTGAAATCTAGGAGTTTGTATGTGTATAGTATAGGGCAGTAACTGTGGCAAACCAATAGTTATTTCCAGTTACCAAAATCCTTTTCTATCTACACTTCCTTCCTCAAACCGCATTATTTGCCTATAGAGAAGCGTTAGTTTGACACTGAGTCCTAAACTGTAGCATATTGTAGCAATAATTAAGAGTGTTTCCTTTCCGTAAAATTCATTACACTCACTGTGGCGGATAAAGTGCTAATTATTGTTAACCTTCTTCCTCAGGAATCAGCTCCCTTATTTTTATTTTTCAATCAACTGTATTCTTTCTATTCCTTTTAAAGTTTCTCTGTAGCCATTATTCGTGGTTGAATATCCATCGTTTAATTCCTAACTACCCGCAAAACAGTCCTAATGTAATCATTCAAACCACAATCTCTCCTCAGTTTGCATATGTGAACTTTGTAGAAGTTTAAACGGCTTAGTTTGGCAAAACTTCTCCATTCTTCGTTTTAACATTATCCAACAATATTCAGTAGAAATCATTGTGTTCCTTGTGTGAGATATGGCTCTAATGCTTGTCAGATTTTGGCCTTTGTCTTAAATCCCTTTTTATTATAACTTTTTAATAAACCTGGTCTCTTCTCATAATGAAGGCATCATTTTTAAACAGGATTTTCAACAAGTATTCGTAGCTGTTTATCAATTGTTCAATTACTTATCTTTTTGTTTCAGGTGGTCTAAGTGGTCGGGGATCAGTTGAAGAGAGCGGTGCAGATCATAGAGGTCATCGTAGGTCACCAGCCGGAGGCAGCAGTGGGAGTCATCGTCATCATCGATCTACTCACCGGGGCACCAGCGAAGCTTCACCCCCGACCTTGGCTGCAGCCGCTGCCGCGCAAATGCGTCATGCCAGAAAGTGATCGGTGTGCTTGGCTCGGCAATGCATTCAAATAAATTAACACATCACTCCCTTAAATGTTTCGCTGTACATGATATGTTATGAAATGTCCTTTTTTATTAATTAAAATGTGTGATCATGTTGCCCCGTTAGTGCTAAGGCCTACTTGATATTTCTTGATGCCGGATGTGTTGGTGTTTTTTTGTGGGCTCTCTGATGGGGGTATTTAATTAGTCGGTGAATCTAACATTTGTTGGGTTTCATGGGGGAGGGGATGTTTATGTTCGGGAGGTCTTCAAATATTTTTTTAGAGATATAATAATTGCGAACACTAAGTACTATTAAAAGGACCTACTGTGAATATCATACGTTAATAGACTAAGAGAACAGGCTCCTGTGGCTTAGCCTTCAAATTGGACTTAAGGAACTTATGTACATGACAGTCATTGTGTTAGTTTATTGATCGAACTCCCAACCTCCTACCCCGTTGTTTGACCTCGACCAGTAAAAGTGATCACTGTGTCGATTCATTTCAAGTCTACCTCACGAAATAAGCGCTCGAGGATCACTTTGTAAAAGGACCACTGACAACTTTGCACACAAAATACCCCAACTCAAACTGAAAAGACGTCCCAGTGCCTTGAAATCGTCGTGATGAAAACATTGCGTTACATCGCCCTAGTTGACCAATTTTAACCAATCACTGGATTAACAGTACCAAAACGTGTAGGCACAACCAAACTAGCGTTCACAAGAAGATTCCGAATGTAGAGATTTCGTTAGACTGCATCAACACTAGTTGAGAAACTACAATCCCAAATGGACGACCTACATTTTATCTAGCAAAAACGAATATATGAAGCCATTAACAAATATGGACTCCTCATATTTTGCATTACAGTAAACGTCTTTAGCGATCAAGCAGCTAACATTTCAAGAGAACACAGAAATTAGGCAAATATGAATAATATTCACTGTACAAGAGGTTTACTTATTGTGATCTTTCTTCCATAAATCAATCCAGGCAACGATTCTGCTCACATTCCCATTCAAATCTTCCACAGTATTGCTCTGCAGTTCGTGAACAATTTCTGGATCATAAGATTCACGAGCTTCATCCAAGGCAACCTAAATGTAAAATAACGTTATAATTCCACAATCTAATGAGAAACAAACTGAGAGATACCTGTACGATTTCACAATGAATCAAATCTTGAATCTTTTTTTCCTTATAACCACGAGAACTCAGTCTCGGAAAAAGAACTTGATTGTCAGTACGAAGTACAAAGACAACATCAAACCATCGTTCAGGGAAGAAATCACAAGAATGATAATCAAGAATCTAAAAATGTAAATGAGTCAAACCTATCATACCTGTCCACCTTCCTGCATCAGCGGTTCAATTTCATCAACTACACGGTCTTCATCAAGAATATGACACTCATTCTTATCATCGTAACCTTCATATAAGTCACCATCTTTTGCGATATCGTTGACGGAGATGTAATGTAAACCACTAACACGAGCGAGTTCAGTTCCAAGTGTGGTTTTACCGCATCCGGGTATCCCAGTAATAAGAATATTGGGCAACGATCTTTCCATTTGGAATTTACAAAAGTTCGCTAAGTTGATTTTCAGTTGACTGTAATTTTCCTTGTTCGACACTTAGGCCCTCCACAAGTTTGTTTAAGGCAATAACGTTATCGTAAGTTTTGTTTATACTTTGCTCTTCCTGTATTCGTGTTAAATAAGAGACTCGTTGAAGTGACTGTGATGAAGTGGAGTTATCCGATATATCAGTGACAAGTGAATTGATCCCGTCAAGAATCGTCTTTAAATTGTGCTGCACTTGAATTGACGCTACCCTTACGCCCTGCCCACGCAACTTCATTGGCAAACTTCGCACGCGGCGCAATTAAAATAGACAATTAAAATAATCTGTCCTTTGTGTCATCCAGAACTGCTGTTATGTAAAATATTTTCATCAAACTTTTAATTTTTGTTTATTTTTTTAATATTTGTTCTAATTGCCAAGCTTCTAATTATTTCCGGCAATGAATAAACGTATCTGTGGCTATATAAAATATGCATTAGCATCTACTTTATTATGAAAGCCAAGATTATCGCAACTTTTTGATCTTAATAAAGTCACTCATCTGATTTTGCGAATGATTTACATGTATTTATGAATGAACGACCTTGAGCTTGAAAATAATTTGAACTGATTGAAGGAGGAATGGGTAATACTCTCTCTCCTGTACCTTTTAGAATTCCTACTGCCAAATCCTACATTCCAAAATGACAGTTTATTCATAAGTATTTTTCAGCGTGTTTAGTGCTCATGTGATCGTCGTACCGCCTATATCAAATTTTAATACTATATTAATATTTGTAACCAGTATCCAGGTGATTATCGTGTTTGGTACCGTGTTCAAAGATTAGTTTCTGTGTAATTGACCTAATAATGCAAAAATTGCTTTATTAAATCCACTGAAGTAATTGATAAGATGGGAATTTTCATAAATTTATTGGTTTAATGGGAGCTTGCCTTGCAAAATATGCCCATAAAATGATTGCTTATCAGAACTTTTTTTACCAAATACGATTGTTCATCTGAATGAAAGCCTATTTGTCAGATAATCTCGTTAAATATTGGACTCCACAATTTGGCATTTTCATAGAATCTACCAACTGGACCCACTTTGATAAGGATACATAATTTACTTATAAATAACCAAGAATGATCTTTTTTTGTGGAAAAATTTCATTAACTGGACTAAAACTTAGCCAGAAAGAAAACATTTGTATTAACTTACCAATTTGCTTCCCCCCTCCTCCTCCCTCAAAAAAATTCATACGTTTTAAGCGTCCATATGCGATCGAAATATAACATCTTCTCCGACACACAACATATATTTCAAATGACAAACAACAAAAATGCCATAATTTATCTCGACTTTTTGGAGAAGAATATTTCCAATTTTATCTTGAACTTGCCTACAAAAGTTTAAACTGTTATTTAAGGTCGCAATAGAAACATTAGGTGAGTAGAAATATATTAATGTCACAATTTCTAGTTTACTTATAGATAGTTTAAAGTTAAATTAAAATAGGGGGAAGAAATAGACTCCTCCTTCACAACAAATAGAGAATTCCTTTCTACTGATGCTACTAAACATGTGGAAGTTCTTTATCTTCCTCCATTATGCACTTCAGCTATCACAAGTCCTAAAATTGTTCACTGCTGTTGCTGTAAGAGTTTTAATGGAAAAGTGGTGAGGTGTAATCAACGTCAAAGCAGGTAGGTGTTTGAGCAGCAGTTGGGATCTCCTTTATTTTTTTGTGCAAAATAACAAACACTAAAGAAAATATGGTCGATTTGTGAATAAATAATGAACACGTATTAATGTTATTATTACCAGGGCAGAAATAAAATACTTCTTTAAATTAATTACGAATGATTCATAAATTGTGGAATTTAACTTACCGCCATTAATGAATGATAAGAATTAATAGTAATACCAACTTCTATCAGTTGTAAAGGCGGTAATTATTAACAGGAATAGTGCAAAAATTTCTTCATCTTTAAATTTTGAGCTATCAGGTAATTCCATTCCAAGGAATTATTAAATGTAAATCGTGAACAAATTTAGATTAATGTCTTTTTCTATTTATGCAAATATATTTTTAGCTGCAAATATCCAGGAGATAACCCACTGTGCCGGACTTTAGATCGAGACTGAAACCGTAAATCAAATGATAATACTCTAATTTTTGGGAATAATTGTGAAGTTGGGGGCTTATTTTCAAGCCATTAAAAAATCTCCATTAAACCATGGGAATTTTCTAGAACAAACAGTCTCACTAGTAATAAGAAATGGTTGGTTCAACTTAAACAATTACAAATTTGGTGACATTTTCCCCAGAATACCTTTTAGCAATGTATATAGCGAGTTAAATAATCGGCTGTTCGGCGGTCTCAGATCACAAAACACTCATGAAAGCCTCAAACTTTTATGTCCCGATGTTAACTATTCAATAATTGGTCCCACCAAAATAAATAGATGTTCGATTGATGTTTTATAATTTCTTGATAGAACGCCGATAAATTGTATTTCAGACCATAGAATTTATGAACTGCCTTGGGATGAGTAATTTGCATTTAACTGCCTTAACCTCGTATCTCTGTAGGATACCATAACTGACTCTTTGATTCCCTAAAAAATTGTGCTAGTTACTAATACAACCCGATAACACGGCGAAACAAAACGATCCAAAGCACAATATCAAAATAAGACGCAAATTTTCGTATCAATAGGTCGACTTATATTACGTGCCATTTACAACCGCAGTGTAAACAAATTCATTCGAATATAAAATGAAAGAAGAGAAAACTAAGGGGTGGAAAATAAAGAATCCTACAAGTAAGAATTTTTTTGGAAAATGTCATTTTCTTATGCTTAGGACTTTGTTAGGCAGAGAAAATTGTCACCGATCCGACAACATATTGACCTTCAGTCTTCAAACGAACGAAGAAACTTTCATTCTTATAAAATTTTGCCAAATTATTAAACAATCTTGGAGGTAATTTATTAGGTTGTTCTATAGATTGAATATGAGTTAATTGAAGCATCAGCTCTGTTAAAGTTGTGGCTAAACCATTGCATAATTTCATTGTCTAAATCAATACTTCTGAATTATCATTTTTTGAATTCGCCCAGCGTGCTGTCTGACAAAATGATGATACATCATGTCATTCTCTACCATGTTAGTGATAAATCACCTTGTTTATCTTAGACATTTGCATAAATATAATAGTGACAGTGCTATTGGCAGAAAGAGAGAGTAACCGTTGCATACAGGTTGCTACAACAAAAGCTCTATATCGCCAGTATTCTGATTACTTTCTGCCTATGGTTGGCTTAAATCTATTAAAATATGGTGGACTTAGCTAACTGTGCCTGTACTCATTTAATTTAATGGGTCACTGAAAAGGAAATTATTATTTTAAAATCAAAAATTTTTCTATTTAGCAAGAAAAGAGCATACATACCAGGTAGTTTTATTTAAAATTGGATTCAAAGTTACGAAATTCTTTCTAAAGCTTGCTAAATACAAATCCTAGAAGAGGCAAATGATTACCATTGCATGATTTACTCAGATTCCTGGGCTAATTAACAATTTTTGATCCGATCTGGTTTATTATTTGTGAACCTATAGTGAAATAAATAGTAAAGTTAAAATTCAACCTAGTATGATCTGCTTTTCTAGAAGTTAATCGGCGCTTTGATTTTCTAAGTAATTACTCTAGTTACTGTCACATGTATGATTCTTATTTGTAGGATTCTTTATGCAATAGCCAGAAGATGTCTGTCAACACCTGGCAATTAGAAATGACTGACTGATGAAAAGATCTCCACTGCAGTGTCCACAGGCGGTCCAAGTGTGGGTTTGCACGTATGCACATAGATACCTAACAGGTGCCGATCATCAAGCCGAGACCTCGAAGACGAGACATAACTGATGTCTAACGAAGAAATGTTTTGCATATAAACCTAGTTTGCTTATTAATAAATTTAACAATGCAGTTATTAAAGAAGAACTGATCTGGCACCATAAGCGGCTTGACCTATTCCAAATATTCGATCAATGTGACATCGGTAAACTGTAACGTTAATACACTTAATTTTTCACCTTTTAACTCCTGCTTCTTCTCAGTCCCTTTTATTTGTACGAAATAATTCACGTTACGGTTGCAAATGACGCATAATACAAACCGGCCTATCGGCATGAAAATGTGCGTCTTATTTTGATACGGTGGCTTGAGTCATTTGTATTGTGATATCATCAAGTGGCGTTTGCGACCACTGCAATGTCACAGGAAATCTAAGAGTCGGTTACGGCATCCTATGGAGAAGAGCAGACTGCAACAGTTACAAATACAAACCAACCAAATCCAAAATATCAGAAAAGGGTAATTTAATTTGTGCCTACTTTACACATATCAAGCAGGTAAATTCATTTGATTAAGATGGAATTCAGAAGACGAGAAATAAAAGGTGGGAAAAAGATCCACATATAGAAGATCTATTTTTGGAGAAAACACTGCCATCTTCTATCGATCACTTCTAATTTAATTATTATTAATAAAATAATTCAAAAACTTTACCCGAATCCTCGATTTTTCGTAAATAAGAAGAAATCAACTACTTGGACCCTACAATGGACAAACCTCACTATTTTATCGCTTCCATAAATGATAAGTCAACTGCAAGTAATCAATGCGTCAGATTTAGGTTAAAATTTCGGTACAAATCATAATGTTGAGTATATTAATTGACGGAAAACCTTCTATGAAACATAGTTCAAATTAATTAATAATAAGAAAAATCAGTTTCGCACATACAAGGTAAAAATATAACTATGAATAATTGTTAAATATTCTCTCTTGATGAAATTAATATTCATTTTATGCTTTCTCCCCATTATTATTGAAAATAACTCTTATATCCTAAATTGTTTATATGAACAATGATAAATTACCCCTTACTGAGCATATTTCGATTTAAAATAGATGTTTTTATTAGAGCGACGAGAGTTCGTGTTTTATACTTCCTAGCTGGAATGTCGGTGTGTAGATCTTAAAAGATTTAAATTTATTTCCAATCAATCACATAATTGAATTCCTTTGATACAATTTTATTGCTATTTTGCATAACAAGCATTAAATAACTTAATATTCAACTGCAATAAGATGTAGAAGTCCCTTCATTAAGTGCCCTAGTTTATAACTAAGATGATTTATTTTGCTACGTGACATCTGGATTTAATTTCTGAATAAACATATATACGTGGACGCATTATTGTTGAGTACTGGTGCGTCCGTGTTTGTATCGATTTCCCACTATTGCTTATTCACTTCACACCAATGACATTTTATTTGCAGTTTGTTTAGATTATGATTTATACATACAATTCCAATAGAGTACATTAATCCCATTTCATTCCTGTAGATTCTCTGTAACGATATAATTAAATGTACTTGAGGCCAAAAATTGTGATTAGTAATTTGGCAATGCTGACCTTGGGATCTACCCATTTCTTTATATTATTGAACACCCATCTTGCTGATTAACCAGTTGGAGCTAAGGCTAACGCTCATCTCCCTGCTACTGCGACTTCACATCCACCAACTAAAATTAGTCACTCTCTTATTCGATCTCCCTTGAAGACGAAGAAAAGAAATTTGACAAATGTTTTGCCGATTTGAAGCCTGGTGATATTGCAGAAAGCACTAAGTGCATAACAAGGTAGAGGAGAAAATAAAGAAATTGAAAGAACGCTAGGCTGAAGGTTAGTGTCTGTTCTGAATGAAAGTAAAATCGAGCAGTCTTTTCTTTCACCCTTTGATAAATCAAACAAGTAAATGAAAAGTGATTCATTCCCATCCTGTCTGATTCACTGGATTTGTTTAAGAACAGGGTGTAATAAAGTTAGAGCCTATCGGGGCCACATCAATCGAATAATTGGAATACGTCAAGGCACTCATGTCGTCAGATCAGTTCGGAGGTGGCAGGCAAGCCACCCCAATTTATTAATTAGTAAATTCCGGTTATATACAACGCATTTCTTCCTTAGACGTCAGTCGTATCTCGTTGTCGGTGTCTCGGCGTGATGATCGACATCTGTTAGGTATCTATGTGCATATATGCAAACTCACAGTTGGACCGCCTGTGGACACTGTAGTGGGGATCTTATCGCCTGGTGTTGATAGACATTTGCTGGCCATAGCACAAAGGTGGTAAGGGATTGGGTAAGCCTGACTCAAAGTCATTGATACTATAGGCACCGGATGCTATAGTGTTGAAGTGCATAAATCACGCTAGTCAAAATCCATTTTCAAATGATATTTTCATGACTTGAATATGACAGCCAGTTACTGGGGTGCAGGATTTTATGTTTATAAACAGATTATTAATTAGTAGGACTACCTCAGTATACCCTTACATTCTGATTCATCAGTCGGTAGTATCAAGATCGAGGTATAACCATGCAGAGGTCGATATATCAGTCTTCTAGCCACTGTCATATCGAAAATCTCCCCGGCTCCCTCATAATCTTATGGATTTATTGATTCCCGTTGCATCTTTTAACGGGTTTGTGTTTGTCAATCCCGAACCAAAAATATCCACCTGAAACCTTACCCTAGTTCCCGTTCTCATTTTTAGGTTCTACCGGCCAATTTCTACACTCATTCCATCCACCATTCAGCTTCCTCGCTCTACTCCTATCACGAACTTCAATCTACCCACTCCATTTGCAGCTCTCTCTATATCTTTTTCTGCTATTTTTCGTTAAAATTTTACCGTTACGGAGTCTTTCACCTTCCTACTCAATACAATTTTCCATCTGGTGACTCTATTCCTATCCTTTTTTGAAAGTTTTAAGGACCTTCTGTAATAAACTTAAGGAAACTTAGTGAATGCTAGTTGTTGTTGCTATTCATATTTATTAAAAAAATGGAACAAAGTCATTTTGAAATGGAATAAAGCAGAAATTTATTTTATATTCTGTTTATTTTCAGAAAAAAGCACTAAGTAATTTTGACCAAATTAACCTGCTTGTAATCTGCACTATTATCTTCATCTTTGGTGATTTTTCAGATTTTACTTCTTCATTCGTCGTTAATAACTAAGATCTTTTCACAAGTGAAACAAATCGACCTCTGGCGTTAAATGGATATTTGGCATATTTTGTTCTTGCAAATAACAAATCTACTTTAAGCATATAAGTAGAGTGCCATCTGATTAAAAAATATGGGTAGTCAAACTTCGTAATCACAATAATTACTTTAATTTTCAATTTCACTTAATATATGATTGCCTCCCGTTTCGGACCCTCAACAGTGATTATAAACATATGCTACTTTTGTTTCCGTTTTATTACAGATTGCAGTTTCAATAGAGTGTAGTACAATAATTTGATTACAAAATCGCTGACCACAGCTTCTGTCCTCGCTGCTTACTATTGTTATTACGACTAACTGAAATCTCGATAATAAGCAGGAGGAAATCTGATAATTCTGAGGTCACTTGATCAGTGTTCATCGGTGTCCATCTGCTAGTGCGGATGGCCAACAGCACTGGATAATTCTGGTCAGTAGCGGAGTTGCAAAATGCGAGTTTCCCATAAGAGTGACTTCAAGACACCTATTATCTACTCAACTTATACGTTTTTAACACTTTCCGTGATAGAATTGTGATGTTTTAGTTTTCCATCAATATTACCGGATAATAAAATGTACAGATTTCACATTCTAGAACATTGAAAAAAGACTCTGCGGACTTTACAATTACCTTTTCTGCACTTAGACATTCATTTTCACCTTTAAATGAAATGAAAAAATTTCTCTTCATCCCTTTGAACCATCCTGAATTTATAATAATTATTTAAAGTACATATCCGGTAATACAAATTACTAATAAGATGAGTGGTTGCATGGCCAATTTTTTCTTTACACCTTTGTTGTGTCTGACAAGACGTTTTTACGCTAATTGGACTCAGCGCCGTCCGAGGGGTGGTCAATCCAATCTACATCCATTCGGATACCTAGATGCGTTCTCCTTGAATGCAGTTGCTCCTGGTCGCATTAATGCTTTAGTGATCGATAACCATGTACGTCATCCCTATCCTTTAAATTACTGGGATACGGACTGTGCTACGCAGAAGTGTTTTATTTGTCAGTGGGTTATTCTTCCATTAAATAAAATTGGTGTGCGGCTTGGTTCATATGCTGCTAGGTGGTAAATGAAATAACCAAATATAAATAAGAACAATACAGTATTCAGGCTAGTTTCAAATTAACTCCCACGATATGCGTTTTGATAAGAATTTTATCGCATAATTACACCTATTTTTTTTACAGAATACAGAGAAGCATAGATAAAGGATAATTTTATTAAGTCCGGTTTAAGCCTTTACGTTTTAAAATAAACGAGGAAGAGAGCCATTTAGAGCGGGAGGTAACTCTTGCTCTGGCAGAAAGATCTGGCCTTCTGTTTCTTCAGATCCTTCAACTTCTTATCCTCTTCCAAAATGCAGCCGATACATTCATTGACATCACCATAGTTGGCATAACGACCACACATCTCCATCTTGCCCCTCAATAGCGCAGCGATAGGACTAACGGGAGTATTTGGATTAGAAAACAGGCCACCTAAGGAGAATGATAGTCTTCCGAGTCTACCCCCTTGAAGACCCTGGGGTTTCTTTGGTTGACCAGTAGGTTCTTTCATGGTGTTAGTCATAGGATCCCTTTGTGGTTCACCCAAAGAGCTAAATGATCCGGATTCAGAATTAGATTCAGATACTGGTGAGGGAAAAGAACGAGCCAAGGCAACAGCCACAAGAACCGAGGTCAAAAGAACGATTTTCTGCCTGTAATCAATTTAAATAAGTAAGTATTAAATCAATTGGAGAAAGTCTAAATTTATTTCCCTATAAGGGAAATTTTACGAATAATCAAATAAATAAGAAAATTTTGTTATTATTTCATTGAATATTTAATGAAAATAAAAAAATAACGGTCTGAAAAAAAAGATTTTTTTAACTGATGGATTAGAATTAATTATTAAATTAGGAAACAAATACCAAATTAAGGTTGAAAGTGATATTAGCATTAAGGTATATATTATAATGATTATTAAGCAACTTACATTTTGAGATGAGTTTGAACTATTCTAACGTGGACTTCCCTGTCTTATATACTACTGAATTTGGACTTTAGAATCGGACTTTCATCCCTAACGTCTGGCAGACTTTTCATTCTACCTCAATCCATTTACTAAACACTAAAAAGGTTGTACGGAAACTTTGTTCTGATAAGGCCAAAGGTTCAATCAATATTGAAAACAATCTTCCTATTTATCTAAATGTTTGAAGGCTAATGTGAAAATAGTTAATTCACATTGTTTGAAAATACTCTTAATTGAAATTTTTTCTTGTGTGTTAAAATCAACATAATATATATTTTTAGCAAAATGAAGGATTATTTTGTTGAATTTAGACGAAAATCGTACAACCACTAAAATAAAGCTAAATTCATTGACACAATCAATATTTAGTTGGGAAAGTTTTAGTTGATCAACAAATTGAACTTAAAATTAACTGAGTTTACATTCTGGTGGCCATCTTAAGAACACAGTAGTCTCCAGTCTTGCGTTCTCTTAACTTCTTTATTTTTTCGTCCTCTTTCATAACACATTTAACACAAGTCTTCATATCTCCAGGCTAGGGTTTAAGGGAGTATTTAGCGATCTTGCCACTCTTGCCAGTTAAGAAGGAATTGACAGCAGGATGATGGAGATGTCTGGATGGAATGTGCAGCCAGGGGAGCGGGAACGACTGTTGGTCTTTATGGGATGGCGGTTGGGTGCATCATTGGCAGCAGAGCAATTGAGGCTGGTTGAATAGAAATTGCTGGAACTGTAGCAAGCACAGGACCGGAGAACTAAGCTGAAGCCAGAGCCAACATTGCTAAGGGAGCAGTATTATAACGACTTCATTAATAAATCTATTTAGGAAAATGATGCAATCGATATAGCAGTATTATTCATTCTTTGCTAACTCAATATGAATAAGCATAAAATGGGTATATTTAAAATTACTGAAATACAGAGTCATTAATAAGTAGTGTATAAAACGGTATTAATAGGAAACCCAATTACTTTGTGAACAGCATGTATCTGAACCATTCTTCTTCGGTGGACTGCTTTCCACTAATATACCATTCGAAGCGAGCTATTATTTTGCCTTAATTTTACATTTTCCGTCATCAAACTATTCTACGAGAGCAATGCGTTTTCATTCTGGGGGTCCAAGGGACTGACTCAGTGTTCTGTGCAAAGATGACAGTAACTTTAAGTGGAAGTGAGAATCATAGTGGTCTAAATTCATGGGAATTTTCAAAACACTCCGTGTATTTTGGGTTTTAACAAAATACTACAACGAACAGTCAAGTAATGGAAGGATGAACATAAGCAAAACTAGTTGAAAAAAACTCCGAAAAGGCACAAAGCTCTAAAATTAGGACTTTGTATACTTCATGGTCATCAGAAGAAGGAAAATTTTAGAAGAATTACTTTGATAGGTACTTAATTATGCGATACAGTCAATAAGTAATGGAATGCTTGATTTTATGCGCACCTAATCAGTATTTGGAAAATACAAGTGCAGATGAGCTTTTGATAGTGGAATCCAGTATGATGACTGATAAACAAGCAAATTATAAATTTCATGATTTAGATGAAATTTAATAATCAAATTATAGTATCTCCATCAGATCTACGATTTGATGAAATCGAAGTATTAACTTGGAAGCATAACTTTGCATTTATTAAGCTTTACAAAATGTCCAACCATTTTTGTTGCATAAGTGCAAATTTGGAACCAATTTTTATAAAATTCATTGGGTTTGCTGTCTTATCTTTAATTAAACTACGAATTAACTCTGCTTAGTGAAATAAAATATCAAATCGCCGAAATATAGGTATTGCGTGTAATCGACTTATCAGATGTATAAATCCGAACAAAGTTCATGTTTATTTAGTTAACTGAAATACCGTTTGTGGGATTATTTTTTTACTTAATCATATACGATAACTCCCTTTGTTACAAATATAAGCTAGATAGAAACGCACACAAAAAGCTTATGTATGACTTGATACAAAACACATGGAGATAAATGAAGACATTAATGAAGGTTAAGATAATTTAGAGGCAGATATCCATTATCCTACTAGGAAATATTGTCAAATTAGGTTATTGTACGATTCGTTCAGGAAACTAATTCGGTGTCTGTGTCCAATAATATGGTGAGCTTATTTAAATTGTCCTCGAGTTCGTGTCATGTGAACCATCAACTTCACGTGTAATATCGTTATCTTCCCAACTTAGATCTTACTGTGTTTCGATGTTCCTAGACAAAGCGGATATCATTAAATACCTCACACTCCAGAACGATAAGACATCGACAACATTCAGATGATCCAAGTGTTTGCGTAGGAGCCTTTATAGTGTAAGTTATAACAATAGTTGAATGTGATCGATGTGGTACAAAGAAACAATTGTACATAAGCTTAATATCTTGATCCGTTAATTGAGTTGGCTTCCAGGCCATATGCGAACTGTTTTGAATATACAAACGAATTGACTTTTTGCAACTATGTGACTCGGTTGGCATTATATCAGATGTTCACAAACTTTATTTCCTCATTGACCTATAAAATAATTATTCCACAACATTGTTGTCCAGCGTACAAATCCAATGGTCGCCTCAATGATCGCGGAACGGCTGAGCAGAACAATTCCGTTTTGCTTTCTCATTACCCAGGATGAGGCTTCGAAAATATAGCAACTGTGATTAAGCGTAAACATGTGCTTTAATGTTCCTTCAGACCAATTTAAATTAGCCTCTGCAGATTATAAGAACTAAGGAAGTGGAAATTTATTTATTTCCGGATTTGGTTTAAATAAATTATTATTACAGTCTTACCCACCCCAAACCATAATGTCTGAAATCTTATTGTGTTGTAGAGCTGACCTAGCTCTAGGAAGTAAGATTAAGATCATAATCAGGATTACTGGTCATCGATTTTGTTAGAAGCTCAACACCTTCATGAGGTTGGCCCAAAGGAAAACTCTATCATACCGGTAGAAATGATTAATTAAGTTCGCCAAAACAGCACTCGTAATATAACCAAGAAGTTTTATATTCAAAAGATCATTCACATTAATGATGGTTAAAAAGATAAATAAATTAGCTATTAAGTGTTCAATTTGCTGATATTTTACTCATTCGAATTAAATATTTTGAAATTTTGACTAATGCTGTTAGCATCTATTGGATCCCCATCCTTCATCTTTTATTTGGAGAGCTCATATTTTTTTCTAGTATTTTGGTGCTTATTGGTTATCAAAGGTTGTGACTTCCTATTTTTTCACATTTGATTATAATCGCTTATTAGAGTATATTGGTGTAGCCAAAAAGTTTCCAGTTGCAATATGTCTAAAATTATGTTTGTGTCAAAGGATCATTGAACGATTGATCGATCTTATTGGAAATACAAATTTAATAACTCTATATTAAGAAATTATATACTAGACTGTGTTATAATACATTGAAATTCTAGTGTTTTCATGTTGCAACTGCGTCTGAATGTATCCCGTGGAACATTTCAGTAGCGCGCGGGTTAAATTAATTAACAAAATAATGTCAATGAATGAGTCTATGACTAATCTTATTGAATACATCCTATTTAATTAATGAATCTTTATGTCCGATTTTATTCTTAATTGAAATTTATTCTGCAACCCACTGACTTGCAAAATCAATACAACGATTTTAACACTAATCTATTCCTGATTGTCACGTGATTCAAGGTCTCGTGTTTGAAATCGTTCAAGAAAAACGTGACTGCGACTGAATAATAAAAAATTGGAACTGGGTATAGTAAAGTAGTTAACCTCTCAAATAATTGTATAAAATGCAACATCTGCGAAGCCTCAAGATTGGACAACGGATTCAAGAAGTGTAAAAATCAAACTACAGTAAATCAGTCAATTTTAAATTTAATGCTAACAGATCACCAGATCAGACGAAATTTTACAATGAGTAGATTGAAAAAAAGATAATCTGGCTAGTGATTAGAACTTGCCCTATAATCTCTCTGTTAAATAAATCGGTATTACTCCTTCTAACCATTAATGACCGGTATGAAACATCATGAGAGCTTATGAATAACCTAAAATTGAGAAATCTTACTTTGTCTACAAATATTGATAGCAGTAATTTTCGCGATTCTTTTTTTATGAATGGATAGCACAAGATTTATCAAGAAACTAGAAAAAATGTTTCATTTTCGGTTAATATATACTTTTTTTTCAATTTGCTATTACTTAACATTTTAAAACCATGGAAGATGATTTACAGATAGGTCGTCTGCTTGTCAATGTAATTATCCATTTTCACTTTATCCTATTTTTAGCCAATGATTATTCTAAGTGATACGATTTTGTTACGATCAGTGCCTTCTCATACCACATTCCGATGATAATAAAAATACATACAGATAATTTATCTTTCATGCATACCACATAAATGGGGCTCTCTGTGTTTGATCACATGATAAACTCCATTTGGGACAAGGCGACTTGAGTATGTTGATTTTTTCCTGTCTTCAAAAGAAACAAGTGTAATTAGCACAATATAATACAATGCGATCCAGATCAGACATACTCTTTCTGGGTCTTCTCGATTTTTCGTACGTAGTTCCTAATGTTTTGCAGCAATTAAGAATTTGACATGATGCATATATTGATGCCTATCTGTTTAAGTTAACTACTATTTATAAGAAGGACCGATAATATAAATGATTTTCAAAGTAAATGTTGAAAATGTTATCTTTAGATGAGAATGAAAACCATAATGTTTTTCTCGCGCATTTTAATAATGAGATTCATTCGTAGTATCGCATACCCTACCATAAGTAATTAAATATTAACTTCAGATAATAGTCTAGAATTCCATTCCATTTTTCAGAAAGTGAAATAATTGCAATAAGAAGCGTTTAAACTCATCCAAATTTAAATTATCCATAAATTGTCAAGATTTGTGTTCTTTCTCGACGAATCTCGTTTTATTGAGACGGGTATTTAACGAGGACGAATATAAATCTAATGTTAAGAATATTTAAGTAGAATGTGTTTTATGCGCATGCTGTATAAGTACAAACTGGGTTGGTTAAAAGTTTTACATATTCCTTCAATTGACAAAAGCGTTTAAAAATACTCGTTGGATAATATTAGAACTCAACAGAAAATAAAGATGAGAAAAATAAAGCGGAATTTTCTCTTTGTTAAGAGGTGGATTTAATATTGACCATAAAATGGTTGTCATAACTGGATATATTACTCTTAATAATTATCAATTTATTATTTACCCAATTCTTTTCAATATGAAGAAATGTTATCAACACGGTAAAAGTCATGCTGAAAATTTAACTAAAAATTTCTCATTTTCTTTGGTCAAGCATTCTCATCATTTATTAACAAGGAATAAGTAAGAAAGTAAGTAGTTAACATGCTTGTCTGCAATGTCAGAGCTCAAAGACTCAATGCCCATTAATGTACACCTAGCGAGTGGGATGGCCAACTGCACTGGTTAAATTGGGCTTTTAATGGGAGTGGCAAAATTCGAATTTTTCTTAATATAAAGACTCAAAGTTGCTATCCCTAATCGAAGTTAAGCGCTGAAAGATGCTTTCCAAAATGAACATGGGAAGTATTATGTGTTTAACAATATCGTTATTGAAAGCAAATTAAAAAAACTGATATTTAATTCTCGTCTTCAGTTATCCGTTTTCAAGTGCAAAATTTGGCAATTAGTTCCAAAATAGTACTCTATTTTTTTACAATTACTGAGTATTGTAATGAAATAAAAAGAGAAAATATCCCGCTTAAATAATCACCATCTTATAATAACTGCGGTAGATGAGCCTCCACATACCCCATTTTTAATAGTGGAGATAAGTAGGGCTGGTGCTGGACCAGAATGCAAAAATGGAACTGTTAACGTTATAATAGTCATGCTAAAGAAGACAAAGTTTGAGTCAACAGAAGCATTCGAATTTAATATATTTATTTAACAAAGGTTTAACTTATCATAATTTAACCTGTTGAACATTTTCAGTGAAGAAATCAGATGGTATTGACTTACCCCAAAACCATAGTTGTATGCTGCTTAATTTAAATTTTGACAGACAATATGGATGAGTTTATGCTTTGTTTGAAAAATCACAAATTGCCCCTGAAGGGATTTTATGTTAAGATTTGAGTAAAAGGATAGTTAATTTGAGGTGAATATTAAGGACCCCTCCTTCTTTCATATAGTTTTCAGAACAACCTCTATTTGTGATCGTCCAATAGATATTTTAACAAGCAAATATGCGTATTTTTATGATAAAAAAATTTTAAAACCAAACAACACTGCAATAGTTTTGGCTATTCATATACGTATATAGATAAGACAACTTCTACAGTGATGCCTACAGTATTTTAAATAAATAAGTTGGTATCTAGGATGGAAGCGAGATTCTTCATGCCAGAAATTACGACAAGCACTGGGATGGAAAGGCATGTGCAGGCTGCACAGCCTAATGACCTACGCGTAGCTCGAATGTTTACATTATGTCAAGGTAAATAAAGCTCGCTCTCTGATGGGACATGACTTCCATTTCTGACTTCTGCTCCTCCTTTTCCCTTCACACCATCCCATTAAATTTTCCCGCTCCCTTCCCATACTTTCCCGTCTCCACATTCCCCTCTTTAAGGAGAGAATGTCAACCCAAATCCAGCCGTAACTGTCGCATGGAAGTCGTATGAGGGAGTACGTTCCCAGATCTTGGTAACTATAATTTATATGCGAGGGCCCACCCTTCATGGGAGAAATACTGTGGGATTCAGTCACTGGAGGGAAGAGAAAAGGATAAATAATGAGAAAGAGATGCTTTCTTTAAAAAGATATTAACTAGTACAGAGAACTTGTGAAATTTTTCCCAATATCCTAGCAGGGATTAGCAATAGCTATTTCTAATTAATACTGCTTGATAGCAATTAGGGCAATAAGTAGCCCCCTAAATTTTTTATTTATTTTAACGGCCTATGCTATCGACATTCATTTGAAGTTATAACTTTTCTATTTCGGGTAAGAACCCAAGGTCAATAAATTAACAAATTCGTTTTGCGAAGCTAAAATTACTCAGGCTCCAGAAAGAAGAGGAAAGACCTGAGGCTTAAAAGTGTTTTATATCTAGAAATAAAATTTCTAATATTGAATTAAATACACAACAAATGATTGTAGCCTGATTAGCTAAAAATGTCTAGGTGCGGACAAAGAAATAATTGGTAATCCAGTACGATAGGGATGGAGCTTGTAAGTTTTGGTTAATTGCATCGAAAATATTTTATTCTGTTTCCTAACAATTTCAATTCCCTTCTTCTGTTAGTCGTTCAAATGGATTTAGATAGGATATTTTCATTCATTTCTCTTCTTATCTCAATCTTGTCAGTCATTTTTGCAGATCCTCAGATTTGACTAAAACAAACTATATTTGTTTTCTATTAAAAATTACATTTAAAAAGTGATGTGCCAAAAATTATAATAAATATTTAAAATGCAATTTGAAGTGAATATGGATAGAAATGTCTCCTATTACGGAAGTCGTTTTACAGAATCAAAATATATTATTGGTCCGGTGGACTGTCCAGCGGTCGAGTGTGCGATTCTTGGGCAAAGGGACTTTGTTTTTCTCCGAAATCACTGAATTTCAAGGCATTAAGAATTCCATGTTCATTTCATTCTTCAGATTTAGTTGTTGGAGATTCTTGAAAGATATTCAGATAATGATTTCAGTAATCGAAACTAAAGAAAAGAATATTGGAAGATTGCGGAAGAGATTGTAATATTATAACACAAAATAAAATAAAATATATCTGATTGAGATTGCAAATTAAAAACTTAAATGTTAATATCAGTTTTATACATCTGTCTTGCCCCTAAAGACTTGCACGAACTTTGAAAATTCAGAAGAAACCACATATGAAATATTGCTGTCCACATCTTCATTCTTTCCGCTAAGGTCGTAATCATTCTGACTGGCACATAATTCCACATTATGCTTGGAATAATTAAAACGTAAATTAGTATTTGGACAATAATTTTTGCCTTTTTGTTCAATAAGTCGAATATCCTTGTTTTGCATACCGGCATGGCCTAGAATTTTGCAAAACCGATGATCATTTAAAACTAGTATGAGATTTGGGTTGTAATGGTCTTTCATATTCTTTTGACTTACAAAATCACGTACACATATCTAGAGAACATGTAATTATTTTTTTATAAAAGGCAAGAATTCCAAAAATTTTTCTCGTCTCCTTTTAATATAAGGATGTGATTAAAGCTAAACCACTTCTCACATTAAACTAAATCCGCTAATGACAGGGAAAACCTTTATTATAACATTAGAGTTTAAGTAGTGAGCACTGTTATACTAGAAAATTGTGGCATCTCATCTATTCTGCTCTTGATTACAACCAGATTCAAATAAATAAACCAAGGTGGCATAACCACTCATGAATAAAACCAAACGGTCAGCAAGCTCTGAATACTCATATTCACGAAGTCAAATGACAAAGATTATACATTAGGACATCACAAAGTGAATAAAGTGAATTCTCTATGCTAAAAACGAAGTGAGACTCTGGCTCCATTATCCAATTATTATAAACTCTCTTTCCTGAATCTTATTTTTTAGATAATTTTCAATAAATAAGACTTTTTAAATTTATTTTGCACTCCCCTGTGTAATGAGAACAATGAAAGTAAAGGTACTCACTCCTTTATCCAAACTTTGCCTAAAACGTTACTTAATCCAATAGCTTGTCTGATTTTTTCCATTTTATGAGTAACACTCTGATTTGGCAAAAAAAATGATGAAAAAGAGAAGCTTGAGAGAACTCCTGTCCTCATATTACTTCGCACAATGTCGCTTTTGCGTGATTGAATTGCTTAGCCAGAGGAATAGTGCTGGTATTTCCATTTGTAGGGAAGCAAAAAGGGAAGTCGTTTCGCCGTAATTAGACGAAATTTTCATCAAGTTATGAGAAGAATAAATATTGATAGACACAATGAGACCACACGTAAACAGAATTGGTTTTAAATTGGAGGATAGGTTTAATCAATATGGAAAGACAAATCTGATCTAATCTCCAATAAAGCCATTTTTATAATCAGATTCAGTCAGAATAAAAAAATATAGTAACCCTTCCCAAATCAGAAGAACGAAAGTTGAGACAGACCAGTGGCCTACAGGACTATCGTAGAGGACGGAAAGACGAGAGGGAGAGAGTGGTAGAAAGGAGAGTTGAGTTACGCTCCTAAACTGTGAGTGAAAATGGAATTATGCGTAGATGCTAAAAAAGTACATTGAGAGGCTTTCTGATTTCGCAGTGTTTGTCCGTGCAATTCATAAAGAGAATGAAAAGACCTAATGAGTTAGTGTGTACAGTAGCTATATAGGTCCCCTTTTGGATTCGTAGACATCGGAGATGACGAGGGATTAGGATTCTAGGAATAGGAGATTTGCAGACTAACTGTGGCTACTTGTTGTTCAAGCATCCTTGACAGTCATTCAAGTCATCAGAGTGCGGTGGTGATGAGGTAGAAAGATTTTCGCCAGGGAGTCTGAGTGTTAATCAATAATCAAATTCAATTAGAGGGACTTTCGTTTCTCTCCTACGTTGCGACTATGAAAAAGTAGGGCCAGTGGCATGAATGTAATGCAGCACTTGGTGTTTAGAGATGTAGTTGATGAGCGTGGATAAATGGCTTAGACCGGAGATGAGGAGGGAGAGATTTTACGAAGAAAAAGGGCTCAGCACATCGGTAGCCATGACGGTCCGAGGAACCTTCTGTGATAACTAAATCGAGGTTGAGGAGGTACTGACCAAGGGTTTTCTTATGTGAATGGTTGGCGGTATGAAAGGAGTGGAGGTGCATATAAAGATGATAAAACTAGTTGTTTACAGTAAACACATTTAAATCCAGGGGAAGACGTGATTGCCAATAAAGTATCAAGGTGAGACCAGGAGATGGCCTGCTCACCAACAAATTAGCTCTATCCCAAATAAAGCTATTTTAAGACTTAATATCCCCTCATGGAACAAACGATCACTGCCGGACTGGAATTGGCTCAGTGACAGAAGCCAAATAATGAAGGAGGATAAACAGAATAAACCTAGGTTAATATTATGTTTATTTGTTTTGTTACAAGAAATTTTAGGTTTCGACGATTAACGGTTTCATTGTTTGCTTTTTTAAAAGTGCGTAAGGTGTCCTCAGATGCCTTATGCACCCTGTATGTGAGTATTCGAAAGTGAAAGAGTTTACTGTTTTTTTATTGTTAGGTGGAACTGAAAAATATAACAATTAAATAAATAAAAAATTAGGAATAATTGGGTGAATCAAGTCTGAGCAAAGGGAATGACAGGGTTGATTACCAAATTACTAATATCATTTTCATTTGCTTGTAAACCCTCATAAAAATACAAAAAATAATAAATTTATAATAATTAGAAAATGCATTTATAAAATAATTGTTCAATCACCGAATAAGCGGGACTATGCAAGACTTCTTTAACAAAGAATTTATGTACAATATTCCTCTTTGCAATTATAAATATGACGAAATAATGATTTCACGATTTATAAGCAGATAATGAAGATTTTGTTTGCAGTTAGGGTCAAATGAACCCTAATAAAACAATTTATGAGGAATTTCGTTAAATATTCCCATCCAGAGTTAATCTTTCGAGACGAGGAAACGAGTTATTTAAGGTAGTGCGACCATACGATTTACAAAGAAAGAGCATCTCTTAGTGACAGAAGGGGGCTTACCGAGAAGATACATAAAGATGTTTTATGCTTAAGATAGTTTGACTTACTTGCCATAGCGATGTTTTTTCTTCGCTAACAACATCAAATCTCTCGTTTAATTATAAATAAATGTTTTTATGAAAGACAAATTAAACACCATGGCAAGTTAAAAGAATATTATATTTTTGAGAGGAAAAATTTCTAAATGAATAATAATTATAGTAAGGAAAATAAGCCCATTAAAACAGAAGGTACTTTTTACGACTTATATGATTAATAATCAATTTTTATCTCAAAGAGACCTATCTGCTCGCGCCTATAACCGCTTGAACAAATCTCAAATTAGACAAGAATTAAAACATCTAGGTAATCATTCATTCATGAAAATCTGCCAAAATTATAGCATTTGTCTGTTTATTAACATTTCCATTTTAGATTTAAGGTTGTTGGCAAAGCAGTGTAATCAGTGGATTGTGATCAAAATTTGAGATTCAGTACTATTTACTTCGTAATTTAGAATTAAATGGATATTCATTTAATGTAGCAGTTTGCACCGGTAGCGCAGTGACAATGAAATTTTCGTTCTAACCGCTGATGTGCGTTAAGTACCATTCGGTGATTGAAATAATTATATTATTAATAATTGCTTAATTAATAAGTATGTTTAAATATTTGAGTAGTGCTGATTATTACTCGAACGCTCATAAGTCCTGTCAACTTAAAATCTTCATGCCAAATATAACGAGTGTGTAAAGAATAAATTAACTATACAGGCACATTCTTAAACATTTTTGCGCAACTGAATGTGTAATTTCTTTTATTTCTTTCAAATCCAAAACTACTCAACGAAATGAAGGGAAAAGGTTTCCAAGGAAAAATAGACGATTGAAACACGACGATAAAAAGTCAAATAAAGCTAAATTTGTGTATAATTAGAGAAAAATTGGTCTATAAAATACACAGGAACTGCAATTACGACTCTACGATACCATTCATCATTTCATGACTTGGCATCTGGATAGAGACTAACTAGTTTCAGTTACGAAATACGAAATTGTATAAAGCATTTAACCATTTAGAGGTGACAAATCAGGAACAAGGAGTAGCGTCTTGAGATCTGAAGGGTAACATAAATGGAGGGATGAGATTACACAGTAGGTAAGTCAAAGTCAGGTCAAGTTAGCTCTTGACACCAGAACAATTATATTAACTAATCTGTAATAAACTAAAAATATTTCTTTTATCTGAATGTGAAGGAACTTGAGTATGAGGCTGAAGTTGTAAGGTTGAAAACGACCTCAAAAGTATTAAAGTAAGCATAAATAATAGACATAAAGCAGGGTTGGGATCACGCCAAAAGACAACGATATCACCTTAATTATTTGAAATGTGTAATAAATATAGATTAATATTATATAAGCAGATGGGATGTTCTGGGAAAATGAGGCAATTAATTGCTCACAGCTAACCTAAATATTTTCCCATTCTTAACCCTGCAAAATTAAGAAATAATGACAAAAGAAAGCAAGAGAGTTGCGTTTCATTTAAATTTTGAAGTTATCTAATAGTCAACACTTTATTTAACTTACAAAGCTCAACCTGTTATGCTTTAATGCTCCAAGATTCAAAATACCGAATTCGATGCTCATTTATACCATTTCAATATATTCGTCTTTCTAATAGTCGAGAACAGCCAGTTGCTGCTAATTACTATAGTTTTGAAATAATTGAGCTCACTAGATCTTAGATAAGGCGAAGAAGATACGAAATTTAGAAGGTACTAGTATGATATAAAGAAAACAAATAAAGTTCGCGTCCCTTCCTAACTGCGCGAACTCGGTTATCGAGAAGCGTGAATGATGCAAAGTGGGAGAGAAAACATTTTTATTAATGAAAGACAAGAAGTCGGCAACAACTTTGCAGTCGGGAGGCTGTAAATGGGATTCAGTGGTGGAGTAGAACTCACAAAGAAAGTGCCAGAAAACCGAGAAAATCGATAGAACCACAAAAAGTTGCGGAATGATCTCCGTATACTGAATTATATGGAGATGACAATAAAATAGATAATATCAATAGGTGATTTAAGATAACAGATAAGGAGAATGTGGAATAAAAAAATTATAAAAAATACTCTTTGACTAAAAGTTTAAAAGGAAGTGAATATTTTACTGTTTAACATTTACTATTTTAAATGTTCAAATAATTTAATAGGAGTTATTCAAATACTTCTGATTTTTTTAGTAAACCTCAGGTAGGAAATTTATTATTTCACATTCTCCTGTAATTTTTATGGGATTTTGCCCGGTCGCAATTTATTTAGAATAGTTTTTAAATTTACTTTGGTTCGCGGCCACCACATACATTATGTGAAATATATAACTGAGACAGCTAATTAAAATATTGAGACTGTATGAATAAAGACTGGATAGCATAACCTATCAAAAGAATATAAATAGACGAGAGAGTGAGGCGGTCATTAAAATAGTAGAGCCATAGAAGATGCTTTGTTTAATAATAAAAGAGGCGATAAAGTACGTGTATGCCATCTTACTCATAATTTCGGAAAAAATCAAGCCACTAGAATGGAGTATTGAAAGAAAATTGAGAAACAATTTATCAAAACGGAAAGACAGCTACAGTTTAGGTATCACCGACGGTGGTCTGACAATATAGTAAGAAGATAGAAGCTCCGATTGGATATTTACTTTGGAAGGAACAGAAAGTGTTTGTTTAGTAATCAGTAAACACGAAAAGTGGCCTAGTAGATTAAAGCACAAAGTGTAAGAGTTAAATAGCGGTGGAAAATCGGTAAGCAAGAGGTAGAAAGCTAAGAAAAAGTAGTGACAGAAGCAGCTAATGAATCAGACAGACATAGAGTAACAAGAAGTTTAAATGTCTGATTTGGAACAAAATTTTACAGGATCAAGATATCTCTAAAAACATTTGTCCATATTATCAATTACCCAAATCTAGAACCTACTTAGTAGGTTCTTCCGAAGTAGATATTTTCGAAGTCCTAAATACCTCTCACTTAAATATCTGCAAGTCACTCCCTTTCAAAACTACCATCAAGAAAATTGTGCTTAGATCTATCGATATAAAATAATTTCTTTTATGAGAAACTGCATTCACTAAATCGCAACGTAATCAGATTTAATAGCAGGAAATGAAATAACTTTGAATTCTGCAAAATGAAAGGAAAAAGCGCACGTGTTTTATTGGTGTCGATTCTCCCGAATTAACGTATTTTATTACTCAGGTGTACCATAAAATCCATTCTGAGTTTACTGTTCAATATTCTCCTAGAACGTTGAGTGGGAAATACAATTTTTAGTCGGCAATACTTGCTCAGAGCAGCGAATTCTGATTTCTTATCTAGTAGCAATGTCATTTTATTACTATTATTTATAGAAGGATAGGAAATTACAGTGTTTTAATTATGAGAATTAATATAAGAAGAGAAAGAGGGTAAGATAGAAGCAGAGATTAAAATGTTGACCGTCCAGTAAGACATCATCAGGACTTTAAATTTATCATGTCGTATGTTTTTTATTGAATAGATATGGCAAATTGTACTTAACGTCTGTATTTTAGCGCTAAGTTTCCCAACGATATTTCTTATCAACGACCATCAGACCAATCCATTAAATTGGGAGGTTAATCAAGTCATATGGACAATTAAGTTCTTCTCGAAAGCTAAAAGTAGCTTTTCAGAATTGTTCATCAAATTAAAGGAACTAATGAACCAGAATCAGACCGTAGAAGCTAAGATTACAGCTATCAACTTCAACAGCAAACAACTGCTCACAATAGTAGAACACAAAGAGTTGGGTGGGTCAAAGTGTATTGATCAAATGACGATGAAGATTTGAGAGAGTAAGAGAGAGAGAGAGGTGAGAGAGAGCGGAGTTGAGAGGGAAACGTAGGAGCAGATAAAAAATAAGCATATGTTTACATATGCGTGAGTGGAAATACAGTACAGTTTATATGAGTCACTTGTGCGAGGACGCGTATGATTACATGAGTGCAGATATACTTTTGAATGAAACAGGCAATTATATAAAAAAAGGAAAACTGATAAATTCGTCTAGACATGACCAATTAAATAACTTATCCGGAAATGGAAAATGACTTGGTTCCTCGACTTCATTATTTTCATCTACTCGACCTTCCTTTCATCCATTACAGATAGACTTTAAGGAGGATCATCTATTCACCCTCCAAAACTACTATTTAGTCACATTCACCATGAGGATACATTGATTTTCACCATTATGTCCCCATGGGTCAAACCTTTATTTTCCTGTTTTTAGTTGCTTTCTCAAGATTAAAAGTTGGGAATCTTTTAACTGTGTCGACAAACTAACTATTATTACTAAAATAATTATTTAAAATTATAAAACATTGCAGACGCCTGATCCATATCCATGATCTTTCTAAGATACACTTCCTTTAATTTTCAAAGTTAAGTGTAGATTTACTTGGGAGGTACGAATAAATTACACTAACAGTTTAAATGGAACATTGAAACTTAAAAAATGATTTTCTCAGGTCTATAAGAAAACGCTTAATTAATTTTTCTTGCGCACTCTCCACAACCTTTTCCAAGGACTTCTATGTTGATCATTATTTACCAAAACTTGGCTTCTTGAAATGAAAGAATAAATTGCTCCTCCTTAGACTAAGGGAACGGGAGATAATACTTTTCATAGCAGACTAACTGCAAAGTCTTTTCGTTAATTTTAGGTCGCGGGATTTTTCTAATACTCTGATTAAGTAAAAGGTTAGTAGAACAATAACTCCGTCAAGAAAATAATAAATACGCTTGCTGATTGACTTCCTCCTTTTGAAAAAAAACCACATAAGCACAAGCAAGAGAGATAAAATCAGTTAAAAACCCAAAACTTCTAAGATACTTATCTTCAATATGAGAAATATGCAGATGAATGGTAGAGGAAATTCTGGAAAGTCCGCAAAATTAAGACAATATATGTGATACCTTTTCTGGTTTAAGTGTTTTAAAATTTGGGTCGAGTTTAAAGGTTATTTTGTTGTTGTTTTGCATATTTTAGTTGCTTCCCGAATTCTGTTTAGCACAGGTCTCAGTAACACTGTTGGAAGTCACCGTTGATTATTGAACTTTCTTCTTAACATTCCTAGAGGAAAATAGAAAAGAAAACTATTCAGGCGAGCCCAGAATTGTTGTTTGGGTGAGAGAGGTGTCTCGGAGTAAGATTTCGTGAATAGAAAGGGAACCGTGCTTGCTGCTCATTCCGAAATAGTATAATCCAAAATGAATGCACATAACTATGTGATCAACTTGCCTCTAGGGGAATTAGAGACCACGCGTGTGTCCAAGACCGTTTCGCTTGACTTGTCTGCTCCACGCAGGCTGATTACGAACTGAAATGAAATTCAATTTCTTTTTTTCCTTATATTTTTTCTCAAAATTATTAGAAAGCTTCAATTCCACTGGAGGAATAACGGGAAGTAGAAAATCGATAATTCAAATAACATGTTAAACATACGAAGTAATCAAAAGAGTACCTGCTGTGAACAAGGAAACGGTATAGTAGAAGACCTCTATGGATTTCTATGATCAAATTTTCGAGAAAAATTAGTCACTACTGCAATTAATGTTTGCTATTTTAAGAAACATTGTTCCAGATGAATGATTAAATTTACGATGCCCATTTTTGTTCATTTTACATCCCCTTAATAGGACTTTTTTAAAAAAGATGAATTAATTGTTTTTCCAGCAAAATGATTCATTTTCAATTTTATTCTTAGCAGCATAGAGACAACACATTACTACTATCATGGGTAGTGTGACTTTGTAATTTGAAAAAATAGGAACAGCTGATTATTACATGTTTTCACCCCTCAATTTTGTAAAAGGCTAAGTCTGTGAGGTTCTCTGATTGTGAAATATTTTGAAGTTCAATTGATTACTTCCAATCGGTGTATTCAGGTAAATAAATCTCCAGAAATTTTTAATATTTTTACGTTATTCGCTGTCAAATATAACTTCCATTTGTATACGTTGGAAAGTAAAAGTCTTAAAATTCAATTAGGAATTAAAATGAAATTAAAATTACTGAATTTACTTAACTTACATAGTCAATCTCAGTGGAAATCAGGTGGCTAGATAAAAATACTGACTTGTTTAAAACTCTTTTCCATTTGCAGCTCAATTTAAATCTCGTAGGTTGGCCAAACCTAAAAATTTCATTTTTAAATACTGTGGCATTTATATTTCCTCAAACTTCTTTCACAATTATAATTTGATCATAAGTAACATTGCCTTTGGACTTCACTTTGAAAAATCCTGCCAACCAATAACATAGATTACCCTTTTCTTACAATTTGGATTGTGAGAACCTAGCAAAATGAGGTACGATAAAGGGATTCACCAATTTCGCGTCCTTTGTTATCGACAAACAAATGAGAGTTAGGGCAAGGGTGTCAGTCAGCAGGCGCAGACCCACTGAGCAGAGCCTATGAGTCGGTGTGCGCAGGTACTAAAAACCCTACAAAACAGGTACACAATCACATAGTTGTAATTGTTGTCCTTTATTAATTATAAAAGGAGTTAAAGCTCGTGTGTATGATTACAAAATGACTCTTTTAATTCACTTGCCTAAGGTGAACGGATAAAGTTAACAGAGCAGCAAAAAGAGCAACGTTTTATAGTGTTAGCAACAACAACCCCTATCATTGCCCCTGGCGAAGCTTAAAAAGGCGAATTTTTAAACTGTAATCATTGAAAAGATTTTAAATAAGGGAAACAGTAAAAGAATCTGTAGAGACACCAAAGTATGGGAACTAATAAACCAGAATCAGACCGTAGAAGCTAAGATTACAGCTATCAACTTCAACAGCAAACAACTGCTCACAATAGTAGAACACAAAGAGTTGGGTGGGTCAAAGTGTATTGATCAAATGACGATGAAGATTTGAGAGAGTAAGAGAGAGAGAGAGGTGAGAGAGAGCGGAGTTGAGAGGGAAACGTAGGAGCAGATATAAAACAAGCGTGTCTACCTGCGCACGCCGACTCACCTTTGACCTAATTCTCAATATTTTATCAATAAACAAAGAACAGTCGATGTAACAGACCAAATGCTAAACAAAAGTATTAATAATATTATTTGATTATTAAATAAAGACTAAAAAATTTCTGGGCATTTCCGAACAAGGAAGTGATTTTCTTTACTCCCTTTTCATTCCCAAATCATGAGAATTCATTGAAAGTCATACATTTTACCCTCTCGTACGACGACAACAATAAAACTCTAAGTGTTTTGTCGGCGTTCTAGTTAGACGCATGGCAATTTAATCAAGAACTTTTTTATTTACGAGGGGTGAATAAGTGCCGCTTGAGAAAGCAATAGTCCGGACATTTCCTGGTCGAATCAGGGCACAAAAACGGAAATGCAACATCTTGATAGAATAGCCTCTGCTGGCCAATACATCAAGCCTCTCCCCCGTAAAGGAATGAAGGAACAGACTTCTACAATCCGGAAATAATATTCCCCCTCCCAACTCTACAATACGCCTTCAGCACATCGACAGAGAGCGATAAGAACGGGAAAAGGTAATTCGGAATGGACATAAACAAACAATTGAAGTGTCTTTATTGAAGGAGTTTGGAATTTTATGATGTCTGGGTCGATTCTGATGCACTTTGAAATTTAAAATTTAATACTTCAGGTGGACTTTTAGTGGTTATAAAGTGGTTTTAAACTTGAAATGTCTAGTTCTCGAATTTTATTAATGAACTTCATACATGATTATTATTATTACCCAGTGAACATCGAAAAAATTCCGTAAATTTTTCTATGGAAAAGTGTTTGAATAAGGAGAACAGCAAAAAGGTCAAATAAAGTATGAAGCAGGGAAAGGATCAATAATAAGCAGATAATGAAGTCGGGGTATCATATGTCTTACATTGGAAGCATTCAGCTGTTTATATTTTTAAAAGAGAGAGTTAATTTTGTAATGGCATAGTGCTAAATCTTCATTATTTGACCCTCAGACGCTTGTGTGAAATTATACCCACATTATCCAAAGCTCGATTACAGAGTTGATTTATTTTCGTGGCTGGTCACATAGTGGATAGAGCCCACTGCAGCCCACTCAAGTTGAATTGAATATTTAAGCTTTTCCGATAAATTAATTTCTCAATATAATGAATACATGTAGGTATTAAAAACCTTGGTGAACTTTTAGAATATATGAAACAATTATGTATATATGTATGTTAATATTAACGATTGTACATACATACATGCATATATATATATATATATATACATTCGATATTCAAATAGTACAATGTATACTGAATGTGTAAATAAATAATTTTGTTCATTATATATTATATGTATTAACACAATATAAATATTCAGGGTATAGTTATAATTTTACTGTTTGGTTTATGTATCCTCTGAAGACAGTGGAACAATTTTGAATTACCAACTATCAAATATTAAAAAATATTGATATATTTGTCGGTATATTAGTTTACGAAGGGAATCGACCGCAATTTAAACAGAGAGGAACAACTTCGATATTCAGATAGGGATGAATTTGATTGGATCTACCGCGCTTGATCATGTAGCAAGTAGCAGAGATAATGAAATTAGAATTGAGAATTACATTCATCTGGGGTTAAAGTGTTTTGATTTCCCTCCCTAGGTGCTTTTAACTCCTGTTGAAGTTGATTTATTTCCTTTATCTCATACGATTCTCATTTAATATGAACTTCTTCGCATACAAGTGGAAGTGTTAAGCAGTATCAAAGGCAAAATTTCAAATCACTTCTCAATTTAATGAGAGGTGGATACGTTCGAACCACTATTAGATGAGATAGTCAAGGCTGTAACATCCTAGAATAATAATCATATGGCACCTCTGTTTTGTCACTTAATCCACCCTGAGTTATGTTGTACTAATGAAATGTGAAGCTCATGTTACAAATTATGAAATTGATCTCTCAATTTAGCACAAATAGGAAGGGGAGACTGTTAACAATATTGATACTATTGGAAAGCGCTTTGTGGTCAAAGGGAGAGGAATGAACATTTATTAATTTCCACTAAAAGAATACTCGAATTAAAATTAATCAAAACAAAAATTTTCGATTCATCCGGACAAATTTTCATGGACCTGCCGTTTTCAGAATTAAATATGTTTCCCCTCAATAATATTGGAAAAAATATCAGTATTAAGAAACGAAATTACGAAGAGTAACCGGTTAACCATTTGTCTTCCACAAAATTTGAATCACATGTAGTAAATCAAAGTTTAAGCCCAAAAAAATTAAATGCACCCAGCAATATGATAAAATAACCGAATTAACAGTTAGCGTTGTTTTAAAAATACATTCACATTGGTATTAAAGTAAAATAATAAACTAAAATTGGCTTTAAAATACCTAATTAATTAAATTAATACATTAATAAAGCAAACATAACAGTGCAAACAGTGCACATTAATAAAATAGCATCAAATCGTACAAAATGAGAAAGCCTCAGAATATTCCCTCTGAAGCCCATTGTGAGTACAAGTCCTTGATTGCTTTCTCCATCTCTCCTCTTTTTTGTGTGAACAAAGCTCTTCCAATTGGAACTTGATTTTTCCCTCATTCTCCCTATTCTTTTCCTATGTGAGAATGCGGCAGATTATTATCGCCGAGGCAAAAGGCAGCTGCTTATGAACAAGAGTGGTAAAGAGGAAAGGCAGAGCCCTTAAAATGCCTCATTATCTGTAATTGCCCTTTCCATCTTCCACAATCTCACTGCCTCTCCGTCACTTTGCAAGCGCGTTTATTTCCGCAGGCAACTTTAATTATACATAATCACCATCCCCATCTTATCACCCTCCACAACAATGAAAACAACTGGGCCTTTATTATCGTCACCCAACCCAACATTGCCCCGTTTATTGTCGTTGTGAGTTAAACGAGAGAGAGTGAAAGACTTGTGATTTGTAGCCACTATGGGAATCGCTTATAAAAAGCCACTATGACATTATGTTCAACAAAACATATGGCTATTATAATACTCAGTTTATGCGATTCTTTCAAGTGGTTCCTCGAAAACTTCCATGATAATTTTGATGGATTTTAATAGCAAAGGATATTAAATCCAAAAGACATTCCGTTTTATCTCGATCTTAGGCTTAGTAACTAAATTTTTCTATTTAAGTATAACTCTTCTACGCCATAGTATTTGTTGATCTGCTGCTACGATATATCTACTTACTAGATATAACTAAGCTATAAGTGACTCAGACTCAGAGAGAATGCAGTTGACTCAAGAGACTACTAACTTAACAAAAGTATTATGAAGGGATACAAGTTGTCTTCACGTTATGGACACTCAGAGTTCAAAACACCACCATACTGATAACAGTTCTACTCCAAATAACAGTCAAGCTGTCAAGAGCGATGCACGCCCTCGTTTAGAAGAGGATGATGGGCAACTTTGCGATAATTTGCAGCAATTGATTATTTCCAGGCAATGTGAACACTGCAGTCATGATCTTTGTTTTGTTGACTTCCTCTCAATATCGAAATGCGTTTTTTAAATAACTTAATCCCTTTACCCGAATTAAATAGATTGATTTCTTTATTTTATTATTCCGTTAGGAATTGAATTTGCGATTCTAGCAATATTTGAAATGGGCTCACCACTTTTCATATCCCAGGGTTTTGTTTTAGGCCTAATTCTCTATATTACCTTTCAATATAATGTTACCTTTTACTGTACTGAAGCCTATGCTAATTAAAATATTTAACTTATTGCATCTCTTCATTCATTCCATCTGATATATCTCATTAACGTGCTATTGTTATCCCCAGTAATGCGAACAAATTTTTACTTTGATTGTGGAAAGCAACCGAAATCGGTTAATTATAAGTCTGATAAACTGAAAAGAGGGAGGGGATCAAAATGACACTGAGGGCAACGGAGAGGCATCGAAGAGTCTTACCGTGCTGGATCTTTGGATTCGGGTTATAGAGTATTTACCAATTTGACAGTTCAAATTCTAAAATTCAAACTTCATTATTCATTTCCTATCGGTTTTTAATAATCGCGGTAGGTCTTATCGGTTTAATTCATTTTTTCCTCCAATTTTTATGAAAGAAAATTGATTTTACATGATATCCAACAGGTTGAAATTTTAGCGTAGCAGACATAAGTTGCTAAAAATGTTAAATTAGCCGAGCTCCGTAAGCCATGTTCACTCAACTGAAAACAAAATTAAATTTTATTTATACATGATATATTTAATTTTATCACAACTGAATCCTCACATCCAGTCCCTCTCTCAGCCTTCCAATTTCTTTGGCATCAGTAGTATTTATAAATAGTGGGATTGATCTCAAAAGCCCTGGTATCTAAAAAATGGTTGATATTCTGGTTAGCTCTCGGATTTGTTAACCTAGACAAATTTCTACTTAGCCATTAAAGATAACTGTGGTGTATTAATGTGGGTTCCAATCTGCCTACTTCACTCTAGTTTCCACATTTGCTACTCCTGTTCCTCCCCTTTCCTATCTCGTTCTCAGGAGCTAATGTCTAGTTCCCTCCCCTTTCCTCGACTGACACTCGTTGGGTATCGATTGCGGTTTAACGTTCCCGAGATTTATCATAATTAAAGTCTCCTTTCTCGAGTTAGCAGTTGTCTTGGTCTCCTCGTAGTTGGGTCCTGCTAAGATAGCTTAGTATATAATAATAATATGACTTAGAATTGCAGAAGTGTGCTTGTATTCAATTGATTGATAAAGGGATTCGATGTAATTTTTTGTGGATGTGTAGTATATTTACATTAATAGATAATGCTCTGAATATTAATGGAGCATTGAAAGAGCTGCAGAACAAGGTGATCACGAAGCATATAAAACTTGAGTTATATTTATAAATATTAATTTCACTTTCCTTCTTAACTCAGGAATGGCCTCAAAATAGTTCCTCCAATTTTCCAATAATTGTTCCAATTTAGTAAAAAATGTAATGAAATAAAATTATGCAATACATCAATGGCAGACAATTAGCTCAAAATTAAGCCGCATCAAATGAGGGTTTTACTTTATATTTATGTAGTTGTCTTAGCTATCTTAGAATCCATGTTTTGCCCATGAAAAGAATAGACCAAGTCCCAGTGTCAAGTTTTTACGACACCAGTCAAGACGAATTAGTCACTGCTCTTTAACAAGCACATACAGTTGACAAATTAAAGTGATGCAGATATTTTTATAACTGCCGGACTATTAAGGACACAATTGCAAATCCTCATGCCAATTTTGCATTTTTCAAGTAAACAACGTATCTTCACTGTTTATTTTTCAGTTAGTATTGGTGTCACAGAGATAAGCTGCCAAATCCCCTAGTATCAGATGCATTTTACTTGTATTTTCTGCATATGATATATGTAATCTTTTTTTAACTAATTTGATTTGAATGGATTAAGAAAGTAATATAATCGATAATACTTGTAGTAGTACAATCAGTAAGAAACATTAGCCTCAACAGTTTAGTGTCATCAGTTTCTGAAAATGCCATTGTGAACTAGTGAAATTCGGTCTGTGGAGTACATGACGAATAATTATAGTGAATTTTCTTATTTGACTTTAATACCTAGAGTGGAGAACTAAAATAATCTCCAGTGAATATAAAATTACGATATTTACCTAAAGATGGCTTTTGTCCACTTCATTTCCTCCTTTACCATCAAGAAGACAGTGTTATCCGGAATTATGTCAGTTCTCAAGCCTTTGCGCAATGAAACTCAGGACAATTTAAGTTTATCTTGCTGTCCCTTTTTTTAACTTGATCAACAGTTTGGCAGATTTTAAATTTTTATTAAAATATACAGAAATTAATCTATTCGTATGCTCGCTCTCATGTTTTAACTATTGCAGTACAATAGACTTTGGTCTACACTAAACTCGGTGTTTTGCTTGACTTGAAACTATGGCTGCTTCCTGTTAGCTGATTGCAGTTAGTCATATCTTAACTTCTATGATCTGGTTCTTGATACTTGTTACTTCAACAAAATTATTACAAATGCATAACATATTGGCCAGTTTTTATCATTGGGTGGCAAAACAATACAGTAAGAGATAAAACGGAAACCAACGGGACTATGTCTATTGAGGTCAGGATATCAAGAATCTTACTTCTTCAAATCGTTGAAACATTAGGTTGTCCACTATCTCGAAAGAGGAAAAATTCAGTCCTAACATCAGATTATTCCAAAGCTCAAGTTACATTTTTTGATTCTTGGATTTTTGGACGAGTTCGTATTCACGATATTCAGAGCCTTTTGACCAACTGGTTTAACTGAATGGTTGATCACGCCACCTTTGTGATATTGTATCTTCTCATGGCTCTCAGCAGATATATGAGGTTAGTAAAAGTCATTTAAAGATAGTAGAGGTCGCTATGGTTCAACAAAAGGTAAGCCTCTAATGGGTTAAGAAATTTTGCATGTTTTTAAAATGGCGAAGCTTCATTAGCTAACGCAAAAGGGAAAATATACAGTTCTTGCAAGTTGGATGGTTAACCATACCATTTATAGAGTGAAGGAATCACTAAAGCAAAAACAAGATAATGGCAATTTAATGGGGCAATTATAAAGTTCCTCATAACGTTTTTCGAAAATGAATTAATTCCATGCTTTTTACCTTCTTATTTAGATAGGTACTGTATTTTATTTTATTTATTTATAATTTAACTCAATATGAATATTTATTTCAGAAGGGAATTAGAGATATTTTGAAAGCACAAAAGTAAACGTGCAATTCAAATAATCTAGAATCACCATCTCGTATACTTTTTCACGAGAAGTTGGCCGTCATTAGAACATGAAAAAGGATCCATTTACTCTAAATTTTCACCTAAATTTAGGCAATTTTGTTTACTTTCTCAGTTACAGACGCAAGTCAGTCAATTGACTTTAGTGTGAAAAACGATAGTACTAGCGAATTAATTTGATTTGAGCGCCAGCAGTTGTTAAAAACATAAAAGTGCCTTTTCGCTGAACTGAAACGCCAGTTCTAGCCTTAAAGCTGTTGTAAAATTAGGACTCTGTTTGAATTGGTCATCCACTATTATTGAATTTCCCGGAAAATTGATGTTAGAAAAATTGTCACCGTATGAGCATAAATGGTTAGAATTTTTGGTAATTTCAAGAAATATGAATCCGTTCTTTCACTCTACTTTGAACATAGTTTTCTATTCACAGAAATTTTGAGTACTTTGAGAAACGAATCCTCTTACGTGTCGCAATTCCACAATTTGTAATACTTTCAGAACTCGTGGTAGCCGATGTACTTAAGAGCCTTTCGAGCAGAATGCCGCATTAGTTGCAAGTTATTATTATTCATAACAATGCGGAAACATTTTAAGTTTTAATAATGCGAAGCCATCTTAAAGCAGCGAAATTGCGGAATGAGGGATGAAACGGGGGAGGGGAGGTGTTCAGATGGAAGTAGAAATGAAGTGAGGACATGTCATTTCATTCGAATTTTTATCTATTAAAATGGGTATAGTTCACAGTACTAATGCTACAAAGGTCGTAATTCCTGATTTGACCGCAGGATTTTCGTGCCAGGTCTATTATGAATAATTATTAAATATTATCCTTTAACAAATATTAATATTTTATTTTATGTTTTCTTCCCATTATTACTGAAAATAACGCTTGTCCTTTAAATAATTTATATGACCCATTAGAAATTACGTTAAACCGAATAGAGTTCGATTTGAACTGTAGTAAATTGTCTCTATAACAAGGACTTGTGTTTTTCCTTCTTCTGGTCGAGATATCGGATAGCAGATAGTAAAGTTTGTAAAGGACGGAACATGCCTCTTTCGCAGTTTTCGCTTTAATGACAGACGTTATAGAAAAACATTGATCTCTACCATTGATTTAGAGAAACCAAGCAACAACCTTTTGACATAAGTCAAATTATTTATTTTTGCTCTTTGCAACGAAATGATACTTCTGGGTTTTAGAGAAAAACTCTAAATACCAGGAACAGTGAAATATTTAAACGAGGAATGAAATTGTGTAGGGGTGAAAGTCGAGTAGAAGTAGTGATGGGAGTCAAATCATCAAGTGCGCTGAGTTGTCTATTTTCTGCACACGAGGAAATGTTTACAGTATAATGCCCTAATGTCCCTAGTTTAAATCTCATTTCTTGACCGCTTCTGGATGAATTCATGTCCATGATAGTAAGAGCTTATCAACCTCTCGGTTGAATTGGGCAGTTAGTTAAGCCACTTCGAGTTATTTTGCAATACCCTTTTACTGCTATTTGGACGAGTAGATGAAGGCCTCTAATGTCGTTAAACTCAGGAAGGGAATTAGTAAGGGGAATTTGACTCTCGTTCTTGAATAATGTCATTTTTAACCGAATGGTTCTTACAAACTAGTGCAACCACTCGATCACACTCATTCAAGCCATAAACTAGCTAGAGTGGAGATGCCTTGAGATGGAACCCAGAGTAGTCCATTAAATCTTGGGGAACTTCAAGGTCAATCAGTATACAATATAGTGGCAATTACGCATCGAAATCCACGCCCACCTGCCCACCGATGTTTGTCTATCATATTCCCACGCACGCGCGCACGCATTCTTGTACGCTGCCCATCTTCTGCCTGTCCGCTTCACTAATCCTCTGCTAGCCTGTCCGTCTGTCCACTCAGCTGTCTGTCTATCGCACGCAGAGCACACAGAGGGCGTGCGCGCACACACCTTCATGAGGCCGCAGGACACGCGTGTCGCGCGACAACTCATAATTGGGGAAACAGGTGTCTGCAAAACAAACGTGTGCAAACTCCTCCTCAAGGTGGTGAAAGACAGAATCACCACTCCACCGACGACGACGCCTATTTGCCATCTGGAATTTTACACTTTCTCTTTGAGTGAAAGTGAGTCTTCTTAACATGCTTTTCAATTATTGCCATACTTGCCCTCTAGAAATGACTAGGTATTTGTATCTGAGTCTAGCATCTTAGGTTCTTTTATAAATCGCAATTACATTTATTTATCAACAAAAATTGTAATATTTGTGCACTTTTAAGCACAATCTATTGGTATAACTCACTTCAAGCTATTTTCATGGTGAAAAAAGGCCAATACAAGTAGTTTTATGGAGTCATTCGAAGTCAGAGCTCATTAAACTGACTTTTCTTAAGGCTTCAGTCTTCTTCATGATTCTTTCAAAAATTCGGAGGAGATTATTAAAGACTAAGTTCCTAATATCAACCATTAATTTATATCGGTAGCATACTATGTGTCAGCCTGTCAATAATAATTGAATATTAACTCTTCACGAGAGGATAAGACTTCTTCGACCAAGAAGACTGAAAATATCGGTTCTCTCCCAAGAAGATGTTCATAAACGCTTTCCTTCGATCTATTTTGTAGAACTACTTGTTTCCATTTTTGCAAAACTGTAATATATTATGGGCGCATGAGAATTCATAAATTAAATTAACAGTTAGCGATTCAATAATTTCCGGAAGAGAGAACGTTTCTTTCAGTTTTAGATTATTCGTAATTTTAATTTAGACTCTCGATAAAGTTAAATTCTCAAGGTAATACAGGATTTCCGGACCGGTATTTAGGTAAATTGAATTTGCGTTAAATTTTCCGGAAACTTACGTAGGTATTCTTGTTTAAGTTTGCTTTGAAGAAAAAGCTTCTCCAGTATTTTAAATCTTAGAATAATTGAAATATTCATTTAAATTTATCTGACCGTATTTAACATTAATTTGGAGGCTGTTAATGATGTTTAAGTCTGTAAATTTGTTTGCATAATGAATTCAAAATATTTTAGGTGGTCGTGTTTCAGTTCCTCCTCAGAATTCATACAAAAATTTTATTTTTTAAAACGACAAACTAGTTAAAATTATTATTTTCGTTTGCATTGTATCATATAATAAATGACGAATGGAGATTTGGCAATAAGTTTAATTCCGTTAAAGTAAACATCTAAAGGGCAGAAATAGAAGTTAGCCGTATATCACTAAAACATTCTTGTATTGAAATGTTCCCTTCTCCCTCCCATATATGTAATTTGGAATGATTTACCCCATTTTATCGCTGAGACCGACCTCTTAATGGCATTTGTCAGTTCTTTTCCGTATGTTAAATACTAATGAAAGATGAAAATAAGGAAAATAGAGAAAATAGATTGGGAAAATCAAACGACTAATTGTCCCTGTCTATTTAATGACGAGACGTTAACGATGTCATTTTGACCATACGCTTGCAATTGCTTTTGATTAGCGGTGATTGCATCACTTGGTCTTGGCAATTCTTCCCCTTCAAACTCCCATAGGTATTTAAGAAAGGTCAAGAGGCAGTCATCAAATTATATCCCCCTCCTGTGTACATTCAGTCCCAAATCACCTAGATGGTATTAGCCATAGGTACCTAATGGTACTCGCTTAAGTAAACAAACTTCTGTGGAATGCCTCAGATTCCCATAAAAGAAATTCATCTATACTATATAGTCGTCAAAGGGAGCTCCTATAGAATTGTGCTTTTGCAAATTCTACTTACAACTCAGATACGGATGACACTGCTAAGCCCTCCTAATTAGAAAATTATATAAATACATTCCTTCTGTCATTTATAATATTTCCTGTCTGTTATTATTAAGAATAGGTATTTTCGTTTAGGTATGATATTTTCCTTTTGGTAGATCTGCTGATATTCTAATTGATCCAAATTAAAACTGACTTTTCTCCTACAGAGTAAAAAATTACAAAAGACAGTTTTGCCAGTTTGATTAAAGTAATTTTAATGGAAAAAAATAAAACTTTCATTAATTATGATGGGTTTGTCACGAATCTTATGTTATGTAAACCACGAATGGAGAGAACATCGGGATAGATTTTTAATATTTATATATTTCTGTTTTCTAAATTTAATGTATCACCCAATTCTAATCTTATGTTCATATATTATATACGTATAATAGGCATCCAATTTGGTTTATCAAGAATCAAAGCTCTGAGTATACTAGATTTGTATTTAAGGAACCTAATTAAAGAAATTGATGGAAAAAGGGATGTAAGACGCATGGGTTTAATTTACTAATTGTTGACACTGAAGACCCTGTGGTCCAGAAAGCTGACTAAGAGATGGTCAAAGGGGAAGGGAAGTTCCGAATTTCATACTATTGCGAAAGGCTTTCAATGTCATACGCCAGGTTTGCTAATCACCGTGAAAGAGATTAAACTGAATGTTCTAATTTTCGGATATCATTGTTTTAATTTTCTTAACCAATTTCGAAATCTAGAAAAGGCTGTTTAAAATCGTCATATTCTATCTCCTAATGAGGGTTCAAGGCAATATAATTGAAAGGTCAAATTACGAAACACATTTATTTGAGTGAATCTACTTACTATTTATAAGTTGAGGTCAGACTAATCTCTTCTTAGCCAGAATCAAGTTAGCTTTTACCATTCTGTTCTGTTAGTTGTTAGACGAACAACCTAAATTAATATACCTGCATGTTAGCTCTGGACATGGAGTTTCTCATGAATTAAAGGGGAAATGCTGGAAAATGAAATATTTTTTATGAGACAGTGGAGTATACCCATTAAGTAGAGCGTAATGAATCTGCAAATCAAATGAAATAAGAATTTTAATTACCCTGACCTTATTTTCAGCCTTTACTTGATTCCCTTTTTGTGGAGAAGTTAACTTCCATGTGTTCACATGCTTTCCCACGATATAAATTTGGCATGTTCTTGCCTTGACGTGAGTAATAAATAATAAATATATATAAACACATATCTTACTTAATAACCAAAAATTTATTTAGCTTTATGCGAGAAATCGTATTCATCAATTTGCCTGTATATTGTTTGTCATTATGAATTAAGGTTTAATTAAGAATCGCTGCATATCTTTCCAATTAATCTTTTATTGACTGTCTGTTAAATTCTACGAAATACCCTTTTAATTATCTTAAGTTTGTTTAGTTTTATGAAATAAATAGTATGAACGTGTCGTTATGAAGGTTCGGAATTGAAATTGAGTTGAGTGAGACTAGTTAACTTTGCTATTTGCTTTCCACTAAGCAAGGAGCGGGAATAATCGAATTTAATTACTACCCAAAGAAGAAGTAAATTAGTATACCTTCCCCTCTTCCTTTAATTTTTGTGATAAATAATTGGGAGGTAACTATTTAGTTGGGTGAGAAACACCTAGTTAGTGGGGAATTGTCTAATTCTTTCAGTTTTCTCTCTACTCTACTCTCTCCATCATCACACCATACATTTTCTCTATACTTGTTGATTTTATCTCTGTTTCCCTACCCTAATTCTCTCTTTCCGAAGAATCGCACTCGCGATTCTACTAAATACTAACACATAATATTGCCTTCTAATACTCTAATTTGTTACACAGATAACAGACCAATGTTTGAAATATGCTACTTATTTAAAATATTAGTTTACAGATGCTGCCTGGCATGTTGGAACTACTACTAATTTTAGTCGCTCGATTGTAACGAAACGGGATTAGGAGATTAGGCATAGTTCGGGTAGAAATGGGGAATACGTTCAGGGGATCAATGGATTTATTTCATTTGACTTTTGGATTCATTACTTTGTTTGGTTTTAACGTAAGGAGCGAATTACATTGGTTCATGTCCTAATATTTCAGTAAGGATTTAATCCCTAAGTTCCTGAATGAATTCCTATTCGGGGGGTATTCTGAGCTTAATTACCAGTTGACGAAATTTGGATGTTGGTTATGCCATCCCGATATGTTCGCCTATTAATACAGGTGAATAAGTTGTACACGATATAAAAAATTTGTCCCCAATGTTGAATGAGGTTAACTCCAATTAAAGATGCTTTTAACTGGCTGCTAACAAATTTAAGAAAATGATCGAAAAGGCCAAATTCCTACCAATAAATATTACCATCAGTCTTGAATTATTTATTCCCCTTGGTTGGAAAATTATCTGGAACTAATTAAAACTAGCCTTTCCAAGATATTTCCCATCAATATAACGCACTTATTACCCATACCTTTTTTGGTTGAAGTCAATCAGTTTGTAAGTAAATGTGTTATTCTTACAACTATGTCAGTTAAGATCTTTCTTGTGAAAATATTGTTAAAATAATAGTTCAAAATAAATATCTAGTAAAGTAAAGTAAATCGTATTTTAAACATTACTTGTCAATTGAATTGAGAGGATGGCATCGTGTTAAACAGGGGATTATTTGATATTAAATAGTCAACTTAAAGCCTCATTTGGCCGCCTGCAATTTCATCGACAATTATTATTAATCTGAAGGTCATCAATTACATAAATAAATTTCGGCGCTTCAGAAAGGAGCGGTTAAACTGTATATAATTTCTCCATCACGCGAAATTAATGGTGGCAGAAGGGAGAAATTTTTATTATATTATCAGATTAATGAGGCACCTTTCATGCCAGTTGGAATTAGAAAAACACCCTATCTCCATCTCTCTATCAGAGAGTAGTAGTGGTGAGTATTCAAAAAGTTCGCTAGCGTGGCAGTCGGTTAAAACAACACTCCAGATTTGAAGCATGGAAGACTACAAAAAGTGGAGGCTGTGCATTGCCCTCACAACGGTCAGTGCGGTTTCCTTTCTACCTGCCATCCTGCGCTAATCCTCCTGGGACACTCGGGTGAACGGTTATTTTAAATCAAAAAAAAAACCAAGGCAAAGATTCATGAGACAGAGATTTAGATAATCTAATGGATTGGCAGTTCAGTTTTTGGTAATCGGTATTTAACTTCAATCTCACGCTTAAATTCTAGATATAATTTTATTAATTTATTGAAAATATATTTAAAGTTCTTATTAACAGTCAGTAATAATGTACAGCATTAATCTGATCTTGCCTTGCTGATATCTGTTAGTGACTAGGTAAAACTGCCAGACCTGCATTTTTGTAATTTCTTTTCGTGTAGCCCAGACATTGACAAGAATAAAAAGCGAGTAAAGCCAACTTACTAAAATGCTGCATAATTTCCATGAATTTATTGGATACAGAATAGAATAACGTTAATTGTGAGTGCATGTGTACGCTGATTAATGCGTTCAAAAGGAAGCGAATAAACTCAGGATAGATTCCATATTTATATGGTGAATTGGATGACAAAGGCATTCTTAACTATAAACACCCCAAACTTATGCTCGAAAGTGTTTTCAAGCACTTGTCTTGATAAAATAGCAGACACTCTCTAGTCGCTTTGATAAGGATGGTTGACCAGCATTAACTGGCGTGGTTGGACAATATTTTCATTGGACATTCATATTCGGGGATGGGAAATGACCTAATGACTCCTAGCTTGACAAATGTGTATGATAAAAGTATTTAAAGTTGTGTAAGTGGAAGGCAGTGATTTTGAATGAAAGATGTTTCAATAAATCCTATGTTCAGCATTAATGTATACAGAAATGTACTTGCAACAAAGGTCCCGATTTATAGCATACAAATTATAAATTATCAGTAATTGAACATTCTGACAGTCTGTGGAACATTTTTGTGATATGGGCGGACAAAATTTTTAAATATGTTAATAAGCTAATTGTTTATTAAAACAGCCTAGGAGATTGTGTTTAACTCTAATTTCGGTTTCACAATCGCAGATTGTTTTCCTGATTTTGGAGACGAGATTGTTTCCACCGAACTTTCTTACATACTACACTAAGGTATTTCGTTAAAAACAAACATAGTGTTTGTGAGAGTGTGTTCTTTTGGTTTTCTCATCAGTTAATAACCTAGACTAGTTTTCTCTCTTAACTCTTTACATCTCATTTTCACACAACGCTTCGAATATTCCCATATTTTTGAATAAAATCTTTTTGCTTTTTTTGTTTAACGACGATGAATGAGGTCATTTAACTTTACTTAATTATGATGTCTCACGCTAGGGTAAGTAAAGATTTTTCTGAATTTATCCCCCTGAAAACGAGTTATCTTATTCTCATTTTCATCAAACAAATTGTTAGAAAAATATATTTTACGAGTTGAAGGAAGCTATTAATATTCTACTTAAAATAGCGCTTTTAAAGAGATGGCTAACGTGTATAACATTATTGTAAAGACGAATTATTCTTGGATGCAATGACATAAATCTGGCCAAGAAAACACTTCCGATGGCGTTAATACAGTATGTCTGCAATTCAGCAAACAGAATATTTAATATTGGTTGGCTTTTCACTCCAAGGCGGGATTGTGAATAAAATTACTTTTAAATAACTCGGATGTAAACACTATTGCCTAAAAATTTACAAACAATGGATCCTCATCCGCCTTCATCTAATAACGGAAAATAAAATTTGACAGTTATTTATGCGTTTTTAATAACGGTTTATTATATTCTTCTAGTATTACACCTTTGGAAAACACATAACTTTAACCAAATCCAAAGAATAGGAATCGCAAAGATTTTAGTTGTAAAAACGGAAGTAGGTTAAATTCCAGCGTCCCTATTGTTTCCTAGTTTTTAGGCATTAAATCTTAAAACACTTCTCAAAGTGACATTTGCACCACTTCCTAGGGAGATTTAGGCAAAATTTTTGCTGGGAACTTAAGTGAGGATTTACTCAAATCGACATGTATTTTTCAGGTGACTCATTTTCTAGAAAATGCACGAACTTTAAACGATCTAATCTTTCTCTAAGAAGGCAATACTTTTACTCACTTTCACGCAGGAGACGAGACTCACCTGGGAACGCGTGAAAAGCCTTAATTACAGACTATTCTACTTTGAGAAGTTCAGTTTTTCTAAGCAGAGCATCCTCAACTCTCTTTGAAAATCAGGACAGAAAAACGGCTGTATTACACGAATCTGTTTTATCCCAGCCGTTAGTTATTTTTTCTTTCTCTGCCATTTCAGGCTCATGAGGATGGACTTAAGAAAACTTTTCCTCCTCTCAACATTCCTACTTCTATCCTCAACCTTTTATCCAAATGCACATAGTCAATTAATTGAATCTGTGAGTGTTTTGGAAAATAGTGAAATTGGCACCGTTGTATATGATCTCAAAGAGCGGCTATCTCGGTATCTTGATCCTAACCAGTTGAATAATTTGACCGCTTATGCAGGACAGCAAGATCTCTTTTGGCCCTTTGCTTTAAAAGATCTTCGGATTATTGTAGCTCGGCCATTGGATAGAGAAGCTATCTGTGAGAAACAAAGAGCTCTTGCTTTAAATCAACATCATGGTGGACATCAAATGCAGGGGGGAGACTGCCCTATCTATCATTGTTGTAAGCTACTTCATGTAAATGTGGTCGTCAGTCCAACTAGTCCTCCACAAGTCTCCTTTATTCGAGTAGCAGTTCAAGATCTCAATGATAATCCACCAATATTCCCTCATATTGAATCTCCTTTTACCACTATCCCTGAGGATATCCCCGTTGGTGAACGAATACATCTTCCTGAAGCTTTTGATGCTGATAGTCGACCTTTTGGAGTTGTTGACTATCGAATAATGCAATGGATGCAAGGAAATGCCTCCCATTTCCAGCTAAATGTAATTGCAGATCCAGAAGAAGAAGACGAAGTAAGCGGAAATCAAGGGATCGGCTTCATGAAAGTTGGTCGACCTTACCTGAACGTTATTCATCCACTTGATCGTGAAACTGAGGAGGTATATGAATTTATCTTACAAGCAATTGATGGTGGTCAGAATGAACGCGGAATGCCCTATACTGGAAGTGTAGCGGTTATAATTCGCATTCGAGATGTTAATGATAACGCTCCAGAGTTTGATGAGAAATCCTACAGTGCTGTAGTTCATGAAAACACACTTCCTCAAAAGATTCTACAATTTAAAGTGTCTGATAGAGATGCAGGAGAAAATGGAAGACTCTTTCTCAACATTATCGATTCACCTCACAAGGCGAGCAATCTTTTTCGAATCTCTCTGCAGAATAGTCTTCCACCAGGTGAGATGGTTGCAAAGTATACTAATTCTCGCCCTACTCCTGGATCTTTCTATACGGTATCGCTTCATCTTCTTGAATATCTGGACGCTGAACAACTACCACCTAGGATAAAGTTTTACATTTCAGCGACAGATAATGGTCAGCCACCTTTGAGTTCTCGAGTGGAAGTTAATATTGATATCGTCAATGTGAATGACCAAGCGCCGAAGATTGAATTTTATCGAGAGGGAACAAGATTGGCCCCAAATAGACTGGTGCTACCCGAAGTCATAACAGCCCCAGAATCAATAGCTGCTGAAGTACATGTCACTGATGCAGACTCAAGTTTGAGTGAATTGAGTTGTAGAATCACTTCAGAAGAAGATACATTTCGACTCACGGAGGTAAATCCGTTTACTGGGAATGTGGAAAACTCCAACTATGGACGTCATTTGGTAGCTTCATCTTCAGGTTTCCTCTTCCCTGCGTATCGACAGTTCACCCTCCGGACTAAAGTTAATCTGGACAGAGAAACGAAGGCTCTGTATATGGTAAGTAATCGTTTATATATAGTAGATTTATCCACGTGCGTAATAAACATCGAATAGTGGAAAGATTTTTATTAGACGCTTATTTTTAGTAAAAATTACTTAACTATAAAAATAAAATCAGTTTGTTTAGAAATGTTGGAAACTAACAAAGTTAAATGCCAAAATTAATTTAGTTACAACATTTAGAAAAAGACTAGAAAAGGAGTAGCGATTTATAGTCTGAAAATACGAAAAAAATGAACATTTACTTACTATATTACATTTGGATGAAAAGCAGAAGAATATCATTTTCACGAGAATTTGAAATTCTTTAATGGTTTCACAAGGTCAACTTTATCAAATTAAATAAGTGTTTGTTGCTTAAATTTATATATCGCAAAGTTATTAAAAACAATATGGAAAGCAGATCCAGGAATTGTATATAATCGGTAAAAAAGTATACAATAGAATTTCGTTCTTTGGTTGCTTAAACAATCGATAACCAGAGAGAGGCTTTTTTCATCCATTTAGGCGTACAGCCGCAATAAAATCTCATTCAAACAATCTAACCCATTAAGGCTTAGGAGGTAGATGGGAAGTATGATGGCATGTTAGACGTTTTTTACCCCACGGCTGCCGATTAAAAAAGTTCAAGCAGGAATTACTGGCTCCAGCGACGCAATTCCAACCATAGGTCAGAAAGAAAGACTGTCATCATGGAGAAATGCAAAAAAAACAACTTTGGCTGCGGAAGGACCAGTGATGGAATTTTCATAACTTTCCCCGATGTATTATTAGTCATCAATTGTGGTGGTCGGTTTTTTGACAACCTTGGTAGGATGAGAAGAAAAATGAGTCAGTCGTAGGGGTTTGATTAATCGACTTAATTGTAAGTAGGATTTTATAATAGGCTGAGTTTGTAAAACACCTGTAGTTCACTAAGGAAAAATATTTGTAAGCCTTTTTCTATTGTACCTGAGGATTAACAGATTTGGTTTGATATACCTGTACACAGTGTAGACACTCGAAATAGTTTTTTAAGTTCATGATTAAATAAATATTAGAAATAATGGCATGAATAACTCGACACTGAAACCTTGTTATCGGCTGACCGGTATTCTACTTGCTAGAGACCGGATTTCACTATAAGTTCTCTTCCAAATAAGAGCGTCTTAGTAGAGTGATAAATAAAATGAGATTAAAGACTACATGTAACCAGTCCACCTATTGTGGTAATCTTTTTTCGTTTATTTATTTGGCAGAATCAAAACATTTACAACTGCTACAATACAAGATCCGTAAATTTAATGCACTTTTCATCCCAATGGTGAACGCAATTTAATGTGCAGATATACGCTGCTTGAAAGTTATTTAAATTCTTTGATAAGAAGTTATCTATTCACGAAACGTTTATTGGAGTTCTTGGTAGACTATTTTGAAGTTAAAAAAGACTTAACGGACATTTTCACCCAATACTTGATGTAACTCGTGTTAATCTGGACTGGGCTCATCAACTGAAAAAAATAACTTAAATCACTTTTCTACGCAGACCGTTTCAGAAGTGACTGGAAAACCATTTCACTCTAATGAAAAGCAATTTAAACCAGATATGCTTGTATAAATTCATCGAACTCTGTCATTTATTATTTATTTCAGGAAACGATTATAATTAATGGGCAGTTATCGAGAATCGAGAATCTTCTAATACTCGGGATCGCCGGTACTTAATTAATATTAAAATAAATCTTAAATTAAAAGTAACAGATAAACTCTAGGAGTAAGGGGTTTTATCTGTCTAAACTGCATCTCCTCAACAAAACTGATACCATTGAAACCGTTTAAAGTTGCAATGAAGTTATAACTTGAGTGCCGCTTATCGGATGTATTCTAATAAAATAAAATAAAACACTAACTTGATGACTTTGTTTGAGAGCAAACAATAGACATTATAAAATTGGAAACAGAACTATTTTCATAAAAATGTTTTGTAAAAATGGTCGGGTGGAAATTTTTACCTTACAAAATATTTCTACATAGGAAGGTAGTAGTAACGTTATTAAATTCATATTGGTATCAGAGCAAATCTACTTTTGATTATATTAAATCTATTATGTTAGTGGATGAAATGAAAATACATTTCTCATACCCTTAAAGCATGACATAATTAAATATTCCACATTTTTAAACCAACACACAAGGTTAAATAATACTTAGAATCCATCCTCTTTCGGCAGCTTGAAACGCATGTATGCTTTACCTACGTCAAAATGAAGGAGAGGTCTGTTTTTTTTCTTTATCTCTCACTCCGTAGAGTAGAGGGAAAGGGAAGGGATGGGTGGTTGTAAGAACTGGAGGCAGTGAGTAAGGTATCATCATCAATTAATTTTCACTTCTCCAAAATGCGTGAGAACGCAAAGGAATAAAAACTCACGCTCACAGTCTTTACGGTCCGTTATCCCCTTCCTCACCCTCCCATCCTTTCAGCCTTCTCTTTGCCTCTACTTCTCCTCCTTACCCACCAGTGTATAGATAGCCCTCTCTTTCAAGTTGAGTGTAGGGAAGGCTAACCTCCACTGGGGGGCGAGTGTTATTGCGGTTGAAATGATCAATTTTCATAGAGTGTGCTATGCTTTTAATCACAATACTAGGAGGACTTCTCTTTTGCTTTTGGCTGCCTGTCTTGAAAGCCCTTACAAATCACATTCATCAAACAAGACCTTTGGACGCTAATTGCAAGACTGTACCGTTTTCTTAGGCTATCGGTTACATTGCAAATGTAGTGCATTTTAATTCCCTTTTCATTCAACATGTTAATCCCTAATATATAAAATAAGTTTTTTTCTGGCTTATTTTCACTTGGCGCTGTCACTGATTCGCGTTATCTATCAAGGCAGGGTGATTTAAATGCAACTATTTAATTTTAAGTGTAATAATAATTTTAACCATATTTTGTATAGATGAGTAAAAGTGAAAGGGGGTATAGGTGGAATTCAGATGTGTAGAAACACTCTTTTGATCTCAGCTTAATAAGTTACCCATCGTATCATGAATACGAATTGGGCAAAAAACGTGTAGCTTTCAAGTTCTAACACATTACATTCCACAGGACAGTTTTAAATTCAGGAGGATCATAATAAAGCTTACATCCGGTAGCGAAATTTTATAAGATTGGCTACATGACCAATACAGTCCTTACATACTTCTTGTATGTGGCAAGAACCTTATTAGTTTGAGTTCAGAAGCGTCTGAATGGTAGTCAGTATTACTCAATTCCTTTGCAGTGATCTGAACCTGTATTTTTTTTACTTTTCTCTGGCAAACTTTACACCTAAACTGTTGTTTTCAAACTTACTAGTGTGTCTATAAATCGGCACTTCCTGATTATCTAGAAGCTTAATGATTTTTTATAGGAAATTAATTTTCAATCACCTTTTAGATTCGAATTAATTAAGAAGTACCTTTTAAAGATGATTGCACTAATCTGTTCTCTTTACAAAATTACATAAATTACAAAGTTCTTTTTAAATATGTGTTGTTCTATTAAAATATATTGAAGTATTAGACGTAATCAATACATTAAACTTTTGCGAGAAATATTTTACACTGAAACGTTACTTGTTAGATAATAATATGACAAATCTTAGATTTTAACTTTATAAATAAGTTAGTTTTCAATTATTCGTGATTTATGTAGTACATAATGTGAATTATTGGTGTATTCTACATTTATTTACTATAAACATGCTAGATATAAATAACCTTATGCAATACGTGTTTCCATGGGCCTAATTAAGGTATGTTCTTTAAGTAACGATACCAGTATCTCTTTAATTGCGTAAATTTTGACTTAAGCGATATGAAGGCAGTATAACCACTATTGATTGCTTGCAAAGGCGAATAATTAGATTTGGTCAACGTTGGTCAAATAAGCATACTTGATGGCTTATTAACTTAGTGCGCGATTAGCTACCTTTTGTATAACTGGCAATTATATGAGCTTAAAAATAACAACAACTAACGTGACTGTTTGCCAGTAACTTCAACTATTTATTCTATTTATACCTAAATTTTATTTTGAGAAATTTCTCAGTTGCTTTCTTTTCATGATTTTTTAATGATTTGGTGGAATTTTGTATGATTTCCGGTGGATAATATTTCTTCGGCTATGAAATCCCAGATATCAAATCTCATACCAACGGAAATGTCTTCCAAGTTAGATTTCTAAAGGAAATTCAAGAAAACAATATAAATAATAGTATTAATTAAGAACACATAATGTAGTAAAATTAGTGCCCAGATACAATAAGGAAATTGCATTTAATCGAATGAAACGTTGTTTTATAAATATTGTAAATCAAATATTTGATTCATAATACCTTAAAAGCGCTTGTCTCTCTTCAAAAGACTACTAAATATTATAGGTCGATTTCCATTTAGAGTGAATACAGGTGTATTAAATGTAATAAACGCTGAAGATATTTATCAGGTTAGAATTCGCGCTCTTTGCATTAATTTTAAACTTGGAGTAAACATATACTAATTTTATTGTGTCAGTGCATCGATCAACTCTTGCTTTTGATCTTTGAATTCAAGCCTATATACACCCTGTGAATCACAATTCCGTAAGAAATTCTCAAAATGTACAGAGCATTTTATTTCTTCCCCATTTGATCTTAAGTTCATAACAAATCTACGATTCAACATTTGCTATAGAGAGGGGAAAGTGAACTCTGAAGATTTCGGTCTCGAAATCAAGGTTTTCTTATATCTTGAGTTATAGTTTGTTTATTCTTATTCTTAAGCGCATTCCTTTCTGTTGAAGCTTAGATTTTTAGATCATTGGGCGTCAAATGCACTAGAAACGGGTTTCCAAGAGCGAAAGTTTACATTTCACAAGCCACTGCAAATCATGTCTAGTTGTACAAGGAATCTCATACCCAGAAAAGATTATTTGAAGAAAATGTTAACTGTACCACTCCTCTCTTTAGAGCTACATTTCTGTTAGTTGCTGTAATAGATTTGCTCGTATTCGAATGACACGCTATTTTAACCTCAGAGATATCAAAATAGATGTATCCTTTTTGTAATAGTGTAGGAATCAATTAATTCACCGAGATTATCGTTTATAAAGAACGTGATTTAAGTTAATGATAAAAAATCACAAATTGTTGAAATCTGACTATGTATTTTTCAAAATTACTCCTTATTTGAGTTTCTATAAAAATACTTCGGTTTTTCGTTCACGAAACCGCAATGACGTCTTTATATTAGCATGACTCAAACTCCTGCCTCTCATATCTAGACGAGTTTATCGATTTTCTGTTTCATTTTAAAGTACATCTGCATCCATATCCTCCTGCGCTACCTTGCCCAAGTGAGTAATAAATTACCTTTGTATTTCCACTCATACATACACGCGCATACTCACACTTGTCATACACCGACTTCTACGCTTCCCTCTCATCACCTTTGTTCTTCATCCCTCTCACTCGCTTTAATCCTCATTGTGGTTTGATTAATACATTTTGGTCCGGTCAGATCTTGACATTCTGTCCTAAAATTGTTGTTGCCTGTTAGTTATAGTCTTAACTTCTACATTCAAGATCTTGCGCATTAGTCCCTACAATTTGGTGAATTCAGTTCTTGGTACTTCCATTCCAATGCAAAGTTTAAAAGACAAGATAATAGGATATCGTCACTTCCGATTTCCGCGTTTTTAAAGCATAAGCTTATCGTTTGAGGACAAACTGGTTAAATTTACATTGAATTATTAATGGAAACTTTCCTTTGATCTCTGCCTCAGAGATGTAACACCTGATTCCAGAAAAAACTTATCATTTGTTCTGAATAGTCACAAATACAGTGATTGAGAGCATGAATAATAGATTAAACTGAATAAAGAATCTTATGTACATATATTGGTTTAAAATTGATAGCAGACTCTCAAGTCACCCCTTTTCAATCTTTTTCCTAAACAGAGTATCATAATGGAGTCTTCCCACTGAGAAACTCGAATTCTGCCACCCCCAACCCTTTATTAATCAGACTTGAACAGGATGGTTAGCCATTTCCCTCATTACATTTGCACCGATGAGCATCAAACCTGTGATCTCTGACTTTGTAGACTGTCATGTTAATCGCCTTGCCATTGCCAAATGAAAATGTAATACGATTATTATATATGAATTTAAAGGACTTCGGGACAACATCTTCCAAGAAGTGACCACCAAAACATAGATTAAGAAGAGGTTAAGCTGGTATGATTATATCTTATTTAGCTCAAAACGCATGCTTTCGAAAAATTCTTATTTCGTATTTCATATTTTGTATTTCGTTGCAATCTTAGTTATTCAGTCCCTATTTTTTTGCCAAATTATTGGTTCACATCTTTTCTATTTTCTTATTCCTCTTCCATGGTTTGAGTCATCAAATGCCCTCCTCCCGTATTGGAGCCTAGTATTAATGCAATAAATTCTTCATTCCCACAATATGCAAAGACACAAAGTGTTATAAATATTTAAATCATCACAGAAACGAGAGGACAACGATTCAGCACAGCGATTCCTAAAAAGCTAGCAGTCAACACAAACTCACACGTAGACACCGGATCTTTGAATGTTGTCAGGGCAGGGAGAATATGGAGAAAGGGGGGTAGGGGAAGAAGGAGCAAAGACTGGAAGTGCTGTCTACTGTATTCGAATTAAATTATTCATTTCGTTCACGCATCCCTCCTCCCCCCCCTAACTCTACGGTATTTCCCTTTTCGTCTTACCTTCCTTCTGAATACCTCTTTTTGTCGGACTCTCTCAGATGCCTCATCCGTTTACCTCATTTTATGATAATGTCAGTTACTAATTAGTGGGTGGATATTTCGGAGAATTTAGTGCCGGTGATAGCTAGTTTATTAGTCAGATTTACAGCCTACTAAGCATCCGTATTAATTAAATTATCAAATAATGACACGAATGTACTTGATTAAATCGATCACTCTTAAATCTGGATAGTTAAAAAGCTCGGTCTTCTCTTTTGATGATATGGTATGGTATCATCACTAATATTATTATTTATCATAACAAGATGTGTTTTCGGGATAGCCCAAGAATTTTGAGGTTGTAAAATTTAGCGTAAATGAAGTTGGAATTCCTTTTTACTAGGAAGAGGCTTTGATCTATGTTGGTACCCAATTTGAAAATCAAGTATTTTTATTCCTAATTTTATTTTTAACTATTTTGTATATTTTTATAATCTGACTCTAATACATTATGAATAACTTAACTAGTCACTAGTGGCCATCAGATCGACTGATTGAAATAGCATGACCAAATTTTCAAATAAGATCAAAATAATCAATCACCTCTCAATTCAGCAGATATGAAGTATCATCCAGAAATGATGGTGTTTGTGTAGGTTAAATTTTGGACCATAAATAAATGATGAAATAAACTAAATCTTTTATGTAAAATAGCACGCAACCTGGTAAATCAAGAGTTCATATGATGCAAGTTTCTTTTGATATCCTGACTTTTATTCTCTACATTGATCCGATTCTCCCCTCATTTATTATGTAGACTATTTGATTACTGCTTGTTTCTCTTTAAGTTTCAACTATTAAAATTCATGAATTTTTTATATTTTCGTTATCAATAGTCATAGAAGAATGATTATCTATTAAGTACTTTGAGAATGATTGTAAGTATTACTTCCTTCATCATCGTAATTTATAACCGTTACATTTAGCATTTTGTCCTTGTTGAAACATTTCCCGATTATTGTTGAATTGCCTACTTTATTTATAGCAATGACAGAGTTTCCTTTCTTCCTTTTGCCTAGAAGTAAATATATTCTATTTTATTCGTCCTGATATTATCTCACAGCCAATTTGTTTATTAATCATTATATATGTCACTCCAATGTAATAACCTACAGATCTTTCTTCTCATTTCTTCTTCTAGCTCAGATTTTAATTGATAATTTCAGTTTTGGTCAGGACACTAAAATACAATTAGTTCTTCACATTTAGACACTTTCACTTTCCTGGCAATATCAGATTGTCTCGTCTAATCAGGCAGTGATATTTACTTCTGTGTTTAACCCTATTTTTCTGGGGAAAAATCTGTCCCCAAATTTTATGTCTTAGAAAACCTCGGTTAGTTCTTTCCTCCAGGTGGCACGTAACAAGCATATCTAAATGACCACTACTGCCATGTTAAACGTTGGGAAAAACTCGCAGGCCAATAATACTAAACAACCCACTGAAGCAGCCCATTTATTTATCCAAAATAACCAGGGTACTAAGATACTTATTAAACGAAAAATATTTGCTTTTAGAGTTTTGAGTTTAAAATGAGCAAAGTAAGTGAAAGTGAGGAATCCTGATGTTTTTATTCGTTTTGATGATCAACCATTACATTGTATTAAGAAATTCAGTGCTTACCGGATTAGTGTTTTAAAACAACGGATAATTGATCATATGGGCGGCGGAGAATATTATGAGAAGGGTGATATTGGATTTAGATTATTGTTGGTATTTCACTCTTTTTAGTATTTCTTTAAAAGACTGAAGTTGACCAGTGCCATTGTTTTCATATTCTCCCTAATAGCTTTCTTATTTAACAATCTATCTGACTAACAAACTAACTCTCAACTTATCTTGATCTTTTCTTTGTAATTTAGGTAACAATAATGTGCACCGACAATGACTCCTCAAAACCTCTAACACGAAACGCCACTCTTCATGTTAGTATTAGCGACATAAACGACGAGACACCAAAGTTTGAGCACCCAGTTTACCAAGGTCACGTTCGGGAGAATGAGCCCAACGCTCCAGTGATTCATCTAACCCCATCTCCAACGATCCGGGTTGCAGATGCAGACGCAGGTCGAAATGCACTTATCACATTCTCACTCAAGGAAGCATCAGCTGTTGAAGGCAGTTCAAATTCCACCAGGAGGACTTCTGATGTTGGACACTTTCGTATTGACCCGAGGTCAGGAAGACTGTGGACTGTTCCAGCTTTGGATGCTGAAGAACAGGTAGATGATGCTTCAGGAGAAGGCAGGAAGTATGTATTCTATGTGGTGGCTACTGATGATGGAGTTCCCGAAAGGCGATCTAGTTCTGCCCTGATGAATATCTTTGTCGATGATATTAATGATAATCCTCCGGCTTTCGAACACTATCATTATAATTTTGAGGTGAGTTTATCATTTATAGAAATTTATGATTTTATTAAATTTATACTTAATATAATTTGAATTAAATGAATCTAAGCAAATCGAACAGCTAGCAAATTTACTTTGTTTATTTAGATTATTTATATAAAATAAATTTATCAAGTGTACTTATACCGAAAATAATAATTTTTTTATTATGTTAATTTAGGATGTTGAAAATTTTACTATAAAAATAAGATAATGTTTTTATTTTTCGATAATTTTAACGGTCTCAGAGTAAGTAAGAGGTAAGTAAGTAATTTTTGGCCAAAGGTTAAAATGAAATAGCATCTGCACTACATTCATTAAATTTATTGCCTCACTCTGATCGTATTAAATATGGTTATTACGATTAATTTTTGTAACAACCGGATCCAAGGTTGCATACATCTCTAGTGATTGGTGGTTTTATGGAAATTATGGATTTAATGCAAATGTTATACTCCTTATCTGAACTAAAGTTCTGAGTTACCTTTATTCAACTTATGTCATAACTATTTCTGTCAAGAGGTAAGGGATCGAGAGATTTCAAGGTAGAGTTAAGGTATCCAGGGATCTTACATCTTTTGTTCTTTGGATTCGGATTGTGCAATATTTACTTATTGAGTAGTGCTAATGAATCTTTACCTGGATCACTTGTCTGCGTCTATCCAGTGCTTATTGTTTGAGTATGATGGTTGATCTTACCACTTCCCTTAATTTTCTTCCAAAGGTTGAAAATCAGAAAGAGCTTACATGACCTTACACTAATAAAGCTGAGATAGTTAATTTTTTTCTACCTATCAGAGCTCAATATCCAAGGGGCCACTAGGGTTTCTTTCAGTTTCTTTCAAACTCTTTTTGACGAATGGATTATTGTTCTTGAGGTGTTAACTATCGCATGTTCAGGAGGAATAACTCCACAAAGTTAGTCACGGTATTTATTTATTCAGCCCGTCTGCCTACCTTCTGAGATGCCTATCATCTTCCGCCACTTTCGCATTGTGGGTGTGAGGAAATTACAGCCCATCAAACACCCTGTTTTATTCTCAAGATGAAAAAGACCGACAGACTAATTAAAATTTCATTATTCTAATTTCTCTCCTCTGAAGTCCCCTATCCTTCGCAGCTATACTCGTTCATCTGCCCTTCGAGGTGCGTTGCTTATCACGAAAGATTTTGTCAACATCGTTTAGAAAGTGTAAAAGAGAAATTAGTTTATAATTCAATAAGAATTTATTTTTAAAAAGAAATTAACATGTTTACAGAGGCATTACAAATGCCTTGAACATCTGCTTATATTATCAATAGCTGGAACTTGATTTTAAATTTTTCAGAAAACATAATTTGTTTAAATTTCGTATATTAAATATGATTAATCTGCGAATATTATAAATAAAAGTTTGATTTGGGGAGATAACGATAATTAATTATATTTGATTTTGCTAATTCTGTATGATTTTGATGTGCTATGATTATTTTCTTATCGTATAACAGATCTATGCGCTTTCGGTAATGATGTTTCCAAATAATCCTATTGATTCGTCGTTGAAAATGATTATGTTTTTAACCACAAAGTCCTCCTTGTACGATTTTGCCGTTCGTGAAAAGTCTTGAAAAGGAGGAGTCGTCCTTTTTTCCTAATCATACTCCAAAATAAGGCAATTTTCGCCTTCTCCTAGATTAAGAACTAGTCGTTTTTGATGCACAGTTTGGGGCGGTATATTGACGTGCGGTAGTGATTTAAATTCCGAAGTCCCAATTACATTTGAACTTCTTCGGGAAACAATTTAGACCTTTATAAACACTAAATCCTGTCTCCTCGAAAATGGGAAAACATTTTTTCAATTGCACTGTTAAAACCAAAGTTGCATTAATTCCAATTATTAAGAATTCAGCGTGATTATCAATATACTTATGTAGCGGTTATTTATATGATCGTAATATCTGAAACGCACAGGAAACTATGTCCCAAAGACCAAGTGATAGATAAACATCAATCATACTCAGGTCTAATGACTCAAGGGAAGTTTATCATGTACCCGGACTCTGAAAACCTAAATATAAGTATATCAATAATCGCGAGTTCGACATCTATCGCTGTACAACCAGTGATTAGAATTTTCTATGATTCTAGAAAATAAAGAGATGATCAATGCAAATTTTTTAATAAGTGAAAATGCAAAATGTCATTATTTTTGGACTAGAACACTAACCACTGCCCATTGGGAAGGTTTCATTATACTACCTTTCTGCCCAAGATGAATGTTGAAAAACTCTGTCTTAAATGGACTCATATCATTAGTATGACCCAAAAACTTCAAAATCGACTGAATTAGATTTAGTTTTCAGAAAAAACGGATAGATAAATACATAAAAAGGGAGATTTTTACAGATAATTTTGAAGAAGGTAACTCCGAGCCACCAGTTCTCATTCCGTTAATTTAGATCAATCACTAACTCCATCTTCTAAGCTTAAAAACCTTAAAGTCACAGAAGCTTTTGGCAATCATTTCATCATCGAGATTATTCATTGGGATAAAAATGTCTAATACTAGGATTAGTTTAAATATTCTTCTTGTTTCCACGTTTGATTAGTTCAATTCTATTCCTGAAATCGCGACTCTTTAGACCCTTAAAGCAAGCTTTTGATGACTTCTTATCAACTTTCATAGGTGTCCTAAAATGTGCAATCTAGTGATTCAGTCAAAATATCATTCAATCGAGTAAGATTATTACTCTCTGCGGCAAAAGGAATGTGATGAGAATATGCACATGGTATTCACAAAATACTGTGTGTGTGTATCAGTTGCGGGGTTAAACAATAAATGAAGGGGAAGAAAAATGCATATGCATATCGGGTGACGTCAGTAGATTTTCTATGTTTGAAAAACAGTACGAGAAAGAAAAAAACCTCGGTGCTTTCTTCTATTACTGTTTGCATCTTTACTTACATTAGGGTTCACATAGTCAAAACATCAGTTGTTCAAACTTTTTTAGGAAATGAGTATACAGAAAGGATATTATAGGCAAGCATACTACTCCTCTGATTTGAAGTCCGTTTATATGATCAAAATGATGATAGATGTATGCCTTTCAGCTTAAAATAATTTGAAAAGAAGGCCTTTGACATTTGAAAATCTAGCTCAAGTCAAATTCTCGTAAAAATCACAGCCAGTGATATCTCTTTTTCATTCTTATATTCTCCGTGCTTTTAGCAATTGAGTATAGTTTTTGACGCTTTGATGAGAAAAATCTAATCGTTTACTTTGGTTTCTCCAAGGAAGCTTTTTCTTCGTTTACTCAGTAAGGTTTTTTACTTGCAATACCTTTTCTCTCCCAAATATATGATATATTACCACAACTACCACTTCAGGGTCAGTAGTTGATTATGTCTTCATAAAATCAAGTCTAAGGCGCTCGATGTTTTACTAACGAGAAATATTAATGTAGGTGGACAGATTAAGATTTTTCAGGTGTCCAGATTGCAAAACCACAAACTGTAATAACTTTGGTAGAGTGACTTAAAGGTTAACTACTTTGAAAGGAGGACAACACATTTGTTTCTGCTTTGCTAGAAAAGGAATAATAGAAAAACGACCTTTATCTTCAGTTTCACTTCAATGGGTCACAAACTTGTAGGACTTCTTTTATCCATTCTTTCTTTTTCATATTTTAGGTTGAAGAGAATGCGCCAGTTGGAACGGTGGTAGGTCAAGTCTCTGTGCGAGATGCCGATCGAACTGAGGCCAATCGCAAAGTGCGCTTTTCTCTCCGCGGTCGTCCTGAAGATCTCTTTCTCGTGGATATTGACCGCACCACAGGTCAAATGAATATGCGTCGTCCTGTTGATTACGAAAAGCAGTCTTCTATTTCCTTGACAGTTGTTGCAGAGAATGATGCTCCTTTGGCAAGTCCATCTATTTCAGGTCGACCTCCTTCTAGTTCTGCTTATCAAACAGAAGCCAGTGTTATCATCAATGTTCTAAATGTAAACGATAACCGACCAGAATTTATTCCTATCGCACCTCATAGAAAACATATTATTTTCGCATGGGAACAACTTCCTGTGGCTGGTAGCAATCAGACATCAGGAAAAAATCAGAGAAGATTCTGTGAACCGATCCCTTACAAGGTTATCGACAAAGACTGCGACCCTGCAAGTAGGGAATTCTGTTGCACTCTAGAATTGGAAAATACATATGATGGAATGTTTGGTCTGCTTGAGGAGATTCCGAATGTTCTTTGTGCTCTGAAACGTCCATCCCAACCACAGAGCTATAAGCTGATGCTGAAAGCTCGTGATGGAAATGGAAACGATAGTTTATCTTCTCAGGTATGCTGACGCTTTTTTTCCACTAATATACTTAAAAGTTTATATTAAATATGAGACTGAGTTCGTCCTAATTTGTAATGATAATTAGAAATAAGGATGATAGTTGATGCATTACAGCTCGAGCTTCTCTAGCTGACACTTCCCCAGTTATACATAAGTTAAGAGAGTCGACGGGAATGGAAAATTTTGAGAATGACGTTAAGTGAGTTTCTGAAAATCAAATTCATCAGATCATTGCTAATAAGGTACATCACGTAATGGCTGCAAGAGAAAGCCAGTGGGGATTTAATTTTCTGAATTTTTAGATCTTTATTCTTTTAAAATGTCAGTAGAACTATTTCCTGAAAGAAGTCGATCGTTTTTTCACTCGACATGAGGCTGAAATTCCTAAATTATGAATGTTATTTGTAGTAACTGACTTCGGTTTGTTAATACCATAAAAATATGTTAAAAAAACTTTTGCAAGTTTTAGCCATGGGGTAACATCCGAATACGTGAAATGGTAGAATAATCAAGAAAAGGATGAAATAAAGAATCGAATAGACAACAATTACTTATTTTCATTTGTTCTGGTCTGTGCCACTCACAACTAGACTTTACATCTGATCGGCATGTCTGAATCAGATGAGTTGACTCTCTCACTAGATCACAGCATATGCTTAATAATACTGAGTCATTCCGTCTAGACCCGGGTTACTGAAATAGGCAAAATTTAATATTTAATATGTTAATGAGTTGTTTCTAACGTTAATGAATTGGTTGTTCTGTTGTTTTATTTGTAAACAGGAACGATCTTAGAGTTAACTTATGGCCACGGGAGATTGTTTGTTATAAATGCTTTTAAATGTTTCTCTTTTGTTCCCTGTTTTTGTTTACACTTATCACTTCCTCTTCAAGTTTCTTCTCCTTGTTCACCTTTCCTCTTTCAGTTCCCATAGGATAAAAATGAACAATTTCTATCCTAGAAAATTTAAATTTACCATTTATTGTTAATTATTCTTAAAATTTCCATATTTGTCAAAGTGTGGTTAATTGCAGGGTCGTTATCCTGCATAATTTTAGAGTAAAGCCTACCTTTAAGGCATTTAGATTTAATTATTGAGTTCTGGGATTTGTAGCTATTTTGGAACCTATTTAGGTCGTAGCACTTTCCAACTGTCAAAACTACCTTTCAGTCGTACAATCCAGGACGCACTCGTCTGCAACGCTTCATCATTTTTTGGGCTGCGTTCATAAGGGAATAGGAATGTCAATATGGAATCAAGTGTCAGTCTCACTTAAAAATAACGCCCATGAGCTCAAAAGGGAATATTAAGTGACAAAATAAACGTTCTGCAAACATAAATAAATAAGATGGAGGGTCGTTGGTCAAACTGTAGCATTATCCATGAAATAAGTCCTCATTTTATCTAATAGTGAATGTTTTATATGCTTTCTTACCATTAAAGGTAACTGTTTGACGCAAAAATTAATGATTTTGTCTGTTCAGCGATTTCTTTGTGACTGTGAATGAAAATCAGTCAGTATTCAATTCCAGATACAGTTAAAACAAAAAAAACATGATAAATAAGTGAGCTAGGCAGACTGATGGTGCCCTAAGTTTTTCGTCAATGAAAAATAGGCTAGTTTAGTCATCTGTACCCCAAAGCAGGGGGATTGATGAGTCTTTGTCATAATTTGCAAGCGTCTTAGATCTGAATCTACCGCCCATTTTAAGCTGACTCGAGTTTGTTGTTTTGTTTAATAGAAAACTTATTAAATTGGTTTATAAGGCGAAATGAAGCCTTTTCCTTACTTTGTCTTTCATTATTGTTCTTTTCAGGAACTTCCTTTTCATCTATTTTTTTTCCTGAAATAATGCCAATGAGAGGTTGTATTCTATTTCCTAATATACTCCTATGAAGTGTATTTTCCGAATTCGTTTCCCATTTATCCCATCTTCATTTAATTCATTTGCCATGAAAATTGATGAAAATAAGTTTTCCGCTGTTCTTTTATCTTCTCCACCACTAAATTTTCGAAAATCTGGCTTCATCTTCTCTTTCTTTTTGCTCTAATTGACGATATACATGAGTTTGGGGTCTGGTTCAGTCGCACAGGTCAAAAAGTCCCCAACGATGCTGGGGACATTTTTTGTCACTTAGAGAGGCTGCGGTCTTTGCAAAATTGAAATTTACCTCTTTCATTTAAAAACACACCGCACCACCTTGGCGCGAGCATGCAAAGTCTCCATAATTTTCCTTCCGCCCCATCCTACTCTACATCCCCTTCCGTCCATCTTTCTAAATTCCACCCTCCCCAAATCTTCTTTCCAACCTCCTTCCGTGCGCGGGCAGACAGTTTGAAATTTTCTTCTGAATTATTCACTCTATGAGTGAGCTCTCTTCTCTGGGGTCTAATTAATTCGCATCTTAAGCGGAGATGGAGGTTTAGCTGTTTGATGTCCAAGACAACCTCCAACTGAAAGTCAAATAAGCTGAATTTGGGATATTGTAGTGGATACTAAAAAGCAGTGTATTTGCTTCTGACTTCAGCTGATGATTTATCCAGGTAATTGGAGAAATGTCACAAAATTCCACTGATTGAAATATTATTCAACACTAACTAATTTTATTTTATTGATAATGCGCTTCATATTTTGAATATGAAATCGCATTTAATGTAGGTGAAAATGACATTAATTAATAGGACTTATACTATTTTCACAGCTCGTTTTTTGGTAAATAAAGTAATAAATAAGTGTTCTGAAAATTATTTTATTATTGAATCCTAATAAATAATAGAATATTAATGATGATATTTATTTCCTTTTTATCAAGCACAAAGTAGATTTATATCCCATTAGGGGGAGGTTTTCAAAACACTTGGCATAGGTAGAGAGTAGATATTCTGGAGTCGCTCATACGAGAAACACACATTCAAGTGCGATTGGTTACCCATATCACTGAATATAAAGTTATGTGCCTTGGACTCATGGCTTCGTGAATATATATTTTTTACCTTCCTACGCAATATTGTCATTTAGAAATGAGGTATATGTGCCAATTTCTTACTTTGAGGAGAAACATGGTGAAAACGAACTGTTCCCCTACTATTATCAGTTTAAGAGTTCAGGACAGGTTATTTCATGAGTAAACCGTAGTTTTACTCTTCTACCTTTGTTTGAGTAAACGGGTTATCGGATTATTCTAAAGATAGTACTGGGTGTGTAAGGTATCTGAGGATACTTATTCTCTTGTAATTTAAGCTAACCTAATAATAAGTAATGTATCTTTTATATCAGAAGATCTCGTGGCAGATAGTACTATAACTAGTGAAATGAAAAGACACGTATCTGTAAATGCGAAACAAAGGAATTAAGAATTTGTACGATTTCTTAAAGTCGTCAGATCTTTCATTTGAAAAGTTGGAAAGGAGCTGCTGAATGAAAACAATGAAGTTGGATTGACCGTCTCGCGGAAGAGAAAAGAGCATTGCCAACGATCTGCTGACTCACTCACCCAGAAGACCTGAGTTTTTAAGAAGAGTGTATGGCATAGCATGATGGATGAGAATCGTGGGAATTCAATGTGTGATATCTTGCCAAAGATCTCCGAGTGTTTAAAGGAACAACAATATATAAAGAACGTTGCAAATTATAGGTTTTTAAGCGAAGTCGTCAGTTTATGTGGACAAAAACAACTCAAGAGAATCGTTTAATGCCTGCAAAAGGCCTCTTAAAGAAATTGAAGCATCCAGAAGAAGAGAATTTTCTTTGGTTTTTCTCCGCCAAAGAAAGCTTCCACCAAGACGAAAAAGTCAATCAAAGAAATGATAGGTGGCTGGCTATATGTGGGCGGACCCCACTGAAGTGTCAACTGTCATGCATGTGCACGAAGTTTCCACCAAAAGTGATGAGTTTCGGTGTTATTGTTTTTAGTAGTGAGGGAGGGGCATATCATGACTCCTCCACTTTTTCCACGGAACCATAGAGTCAATGCAGATGCCATGTAGAGACTCTTCAAACCCCTTTTAGGCCGCCTTGGATAGACAGCGTAGTCAATGGAGGAAGACCCTATATCTTTCAACAAGATTCGGCTCCACCCCATAAGCCCCTCAAAACTCAGGATTAGATGGTGGCCGAGAATTGTCATGATCATGTCACATCAAACTTATGGCCGTCTCCTAACTGCTCACTAGACTTTAATTCTTAGGAGTGTGCGGAGAGGAGTGGAGCGGGCGTTGTTGAAAAAGAAGATAATAAACATCCCCATAACACCAAACCCTCCCTGATGGAAGCAATAGTCCGAGCAACGAAGGACATCAATAAAGACCACCTGATGAAAGCTTGCAGCCAGTCATTGTCAGACTGGAGTTGAGTCAGTGATAGAAGCCGAAGGGGGATATATAGAATAAACCTAGGTCGATATTATTTTTATTTGTTTTGTTACAAGAAAATGTAAGCTTCAGCCATTAAGAGTTTTATGTTCTATTTTTCTAAAAGTGCTAAGGTATCCTGAGATGTCTTACGTACTCTGTATTTTGCAAAAGATTTAAAAGACCTTCTAATGGGAAATAGGAATGACCTTTACTGAAGTGTGATCTACTAATGACACAAAAATATTCATTTATAAGGAATGTGGCACGATATTAATTATTAGTGTACTCAGATTACATGTGAGAATTGGCGTATATTCTAGCGTTCTTTTATTAAAAATCATTTAATCTTAATATTAATAAACTTGAACTGAAGTTTCATTTATACATAAACGCTCCCCTTTTTTCAGTCTCTTAGTCTACTTATGGCTCTATTATAGAACCTGCAACCTTGAATTTTCCACATAAGTTCTTGACGCTCTTTAATTTGATCTGAACATGAGCTTATGTAACGATCCATTGTCTTTGTTCCCGAAAAACTAGTTTCTAAACTTCAGGTTACACAAGACTTTTATACTTTTGCTACACTAAAATTCCTTAATAAAATCGGGGGAAAATCTTAAAATAATTCTTATTAAAATATTAATCGTTTAAGGAATTGCGTGTGAAAGTTAAATTAAGGGGAAATTTATACCATTAATGCAATTCAACCTCTGTTTTTTAATAGTGCGCTGTTAAAAATTCAGGCAATAAGCATCTTACTATTAAGATTCTTACTGCATATTCGCGTTGGTATTTAGAGATTTGCATGCGCATAAGTGCATGGGGTAGAAAATGCGAAGTACGTTCAACGGACTAGGTTCGTTATGGCAGAATTTTAGCCCTAAGGCAAAGGCGTCAGACACTGATTTCTGCTAAGATAGCTGTCTTTTTCGACATATTTGTCAAAAGTAAATCTAGTTCTGGGGAAAAAGAGCTTGTGGGATAAAAGTCATAGTGAAATTAGCATATGTTTAGTTTAAATGAATGATATATCGCTAACTTATCTTAATTTTACCTTGTTTGTGTACTGTTCATTTCAATGAACACCTGTAACTTTGGGAAATTGGTTCCTATGAATTTATCAAACCGGTTCTTTGGCCATTTTAAAAAATTTACATTGCAAATCATACACAGGAAGTTCTCATTACTGGCAACCATGATTGGCCTAGTTTAAAGGATAATCCAGGAACACTAATAACCAGTTGCTACTTTATGAACAATGCTCATCCAACTTTGCACTCACCTTGAATTATACTACGCAGCAAAGCTATTTTTAATCTAATAAGGTAAAATAAAATGATAAAAACACGGGAGGTGGTAAAACCGTTCCATAAGCATAGCTTCAAGATTTGACACTAAGACTCTGAGTATGATTTTTAGAGATGATTGACCACTTGATGCATTTGTCTCTTCTAATGTTCTAATGTTGATCGATCCTAGCTAACTCAGAAATCCTAGCAGATACGGTCAAACAATGCGAGATAAAAAATATGAAAGACTTTACGAAATGTAATCTGTGTAAAAATCATAAAAATACGGCTTAATCTATTCATTTTATAGATTCAACTTTCTGTGATCATAAAAAGTGAGCCAGATTACACTAAATTCACACAGAACGGACCTCCTGTGGCTTCTCCACTGGGATCTCGAAGTGGTTCATCCGACAACAGCGCAGACATGCGCGGTAGTGATGGAAAATCGGAAGTTTACCAAGGTTCAGGAGGAGGATCAGGTAGGCTGCCGTCAGGAATTTATCAAGATCGTAATGTAGGAGATTTCAAGGCGTCTAGTGATGCAATTCCACCATCATCTCAATCTGCATATTCGTCAAATCAAATGAAAATTATCTCTGTTCTTGTCTCAATTGCTGGAATATTCTGTGTCCTCTTGCTTTTCATTATCGCGGCTCTCAAATGTGGGCTTCTGGACAGTACGTTTCACCAATTTAGCTTTTAATTAATAATTTTCATATATTATTCACCCTTAATTCTTTAAATATTCTGTTGGTTATCTTGACCAGATTCCTAACCTTTATTAGTCTACTTCATACTAATCGTATTATTGAACATAGCAAAACTTGTATTTGTATTGAAAGTTAATCCAAAATTGATTGAAAATGAGGAAATTAAATATATACATTTATATATTCAAGGTTGAGCAAAAAATTTATTACAAGTCTCAACGCGGGAAAGTAAACGAATTAATAGACCGGAAAACGAGTCCAGTAAGATAAGAAAAGAAGGATGAAAAAATTATGTACTAAAATCAGATCATCAATATTCTTACATCGCTTTAATTTTGATTCGTGAATGAGATTATGTCCAAGATTTTTATATCTTGTTGACCAGTTATTTAAATCTGTGGTTGGCAATGTTACCTCGATTTATTGATTTCTTAGTTGGAATTAACAATGAGTTTCTAATATACTGAGTAATATTAGAATTCAACCAAAGAAAAATCCAATAAGGTTGTTCAGAGCAATATGCTATTTGGTTGGAATATCTACGAGATGCATTACATTGATTAATAATGTCGGGAGAGTGTTTTTGGTCTAAAATATTTAATCAGAGGTCGGAGGAGGGAAGGAACGGCCTATGTGCAATTCGTTTCATCAAGGCAGATGGATTTAACTATGCTTCTTTTACCGCAACTCTATTACAATACACCAAAAATAATTGATTAATTAATATCGCTTAAGAAACAGATAGTTAATTGGGATTTATTGACTAGAAAAATGGGTCTGAGTAATCTCCTACCGATTGTAAAGTGGGAGAAAAAGAAGTGTAGGATAGGATATGGGAAATATCGGAGGAAGTAGCTCTATCATTAAAGAATTAATTAATTAATTAAAAAGGGGTTCTTAGATGTACTATTTCAAGCTCATTTACTACCGCACTCTCTACAGAGCAAAATTATAACAAAAAGTAACAAAATATAGGAGTTTAGAAAACTGTTAGAATATTTATTAGTAAATAGATAAATACTTGATATGCTGTCAATAAATTTCTTCAATGTATCTACATATTCTTATATTCAAGATAACTCTGTAAATTATAAGTGGAGGATTATTACAACCAGTGTGTCGAGATTTAATCATGTGGATAGACAAATAGGCTTTGACATATATGAGACGGCAGCCGGGATAGTGTAGAAAACAGACACCTAGAGTCGGATAACGAGTAAAGCACTCTTTGAGATAGGATGATCTGTGATTGACCGACTTCTTCCTATCGTCAAGTGCTTTTTGTGTCTACCAAAATATTTTTCTACTCGCACTGTATACTGACATGGGTCTTAAACTAAACACGCATTCCGAATTTCTCAAGCTTGATATTAGTAAGACATTATGAGAACAACGAGAATAACACTGACTTTAGTATGTTCCCACTGTCAAACATCACGATATCGAACCTTCTACATTTTGGATTCTCATGCTATCTCTCCTATCTTCGACTCCTTATTCTGCCTGCGCACTAGGCTTATAACCTAAGAGACTGACATCGAATTGTTCTCTCTTAACATAAGTATTCGCTCAATATTCTCTGTGTTCTTTCAGTTTAGTTTGTAATGAAAATTGCACGAGTTAGAAGAACCTGCACTTCCTATATCAGTGACTTCTAACCTGAATACGGCACAATAGAACTTTTGACTGATATAATAAGCAAGAATCAATAGATAAATGATATCAACTTGGAAATATGTCTCGACTGTCATAATAAAGGAGTACAGATGATGAAACGCGTAGAAATGACATCAGAAAATAGTTTGAAGTAACAATGACTATCGTATGTTGAGAATGATACCTTTCAGGGATCATTAATGACGACGTTTGACAGAACTTTAAGTTGGGCGAAATTAAAAATTATAATATATCGAATATGTTTTGTTAATTTTCAAAATCTCTTAACAACACTGTGCCTTCCCTCAATATTCCTTTGCTTACTACTTGTGTTTTTACCAGTTAGAAATTGAATTTATATATTGAAACATCTGATATCCACGCTTGACAAATAATTACCAAAGTTTATTGAAATTGAAATCACTTCAAAGATTGTGTCATAACTGGTATAATCTTAATAGTTTGTGAAAATTACAGGACTTATTTCAGAGCTTTGTTTTAATTATCTCTCTTGAGGTTGCATTTGTGATTAGGGAAGGATTTTAGACTTGTTCACTTACGTCACCCAAACGGGTGAAATGGATATAATAAATCGGTATATATATATTCAAATCCTTGAAGTATTTCTTTAGATAGAAAGAAGTATTTGGGATCAAGATTAAACTGTGCAATAATTAGATCTACAGGCAAATTAATAACGAATGAATCACTATTTGAAAGCGAAAACCGGGCATCCTTAAAATTATTACTAAAACTTAAAATTGTTCTTATTTTCTCTTACTTTGTGCCATCAAAACTAAACACCTTATTTGTTTTATTACTCTGAATAAATAATCTCATCTCAATAATAAACTCTGATTCATTTAAACCTCTTGAAATGCCCTTTTATTATATTTTGCTAATGATTTTTGAATTATTTTCGCGCCTATTTTTAGATTTCACCTCCTCTAAGACTCCTGAACCAACTCACCCAATAGCAGAAGGCGAAAACCTGGTGGCTATTCCTCAAAAGCATGAGGTAAATTATAATTTAAATGTATGTTTGAAAAAAATAATAATAAAATTTTAGAAAATTTATTTATTTTTTGGTATTTTGTCCAGGTTTTGACAATTGGGCCATCCGGACGTGGGTGGAATGATGAATATCGGACCCTGGGAGAGAACTATCCTGAAAGCGTTTTCTGTATGGATCAAAAGCTGTCAAATGATAATGGAACTAAAAAGAGAATGGGCCGCGAAAGTGCTTATGACGTTTCTGCTCCCTTCAGTTCAACTACGATTGCCACGACGAACAGTGGTTCTAATTACCCCAGCAGTATAATGACAGGGCCTCGTTTCATTGGATCCTATCAGACCATCCCAGCATCCCCAAAGATGGCACCAACATGCAAAGCAAGTTTGAATAAACCCCTCATGGTGTCCACCATTCGCCCTACAGAGCACATTAACCTTGAACTGACCAATCGTAAACCAACTGTCATCCTAGCTCCAGACGGTCGGCTAATTCCAATCGAAAACACAGAATTTTACGGATTTTCTGATACTTATCAAATTCTCGATCCATCCACATTCTCAAAAGGTACCAAGAAGGCCAATGAGGGCTCTGGACTCCCTGAATCCACAAAGGTTACTTTCAACCTTGAAATGATTCCAGTGTCCCAGGCTTGCGACAGCAGGGAAGGTGGCGGTTTTAGTCGACTTCTCAAGAATGACATCATGGGTGACAAGAAAGGGGATAATGAATCTGAGGAGCAGGATAAGGCAATTGATGATAGCAGACATGATCTTGTAGTGTATGGGAAATCCGTTAATCACTCCAGTTTTGTGTAGACTCTGAAATAATCTCAATTACTCTCAACCCCTCCCCCCTGGAACTCTTCCCATTGTTGTACAAATCGAAATGGCCTGCATTTATGGAAAAATATGAACATACTTTTTTTCTTCGGATTTTGTCCTTCTTGTACAGCAATATATACAGTAATGCTTAGCTATTATTTTATACTAATAAACATTACATTTAACATCGGATCTAAATCGAACCAGTCTCATAAAATGAATAAATAGAAATTCTATTTTGATGATGTTCTTTAATGCGTTAGTGTTTGTTCAAAAAGTTTATACCCTTCATTTCAATGAAGATAATACTAATTGTTGGGTTCTACAAATTCCTGTCATTTTCGGAACTTACTCTACTTCAAGTTAGTGAAATTAACCAAAGTATTGAACAGATGAGATCGAAAAGTCTATTTCGTTTGCGACATTTTTTGTTCGTGTTTGCTTAAGATATCGTGAAACCGATTACTATGAGAATTGTGGTATCCGAGCCCTCAGTGTCTGGCCAAAGGATAAAATACCTTTGAGACACGTCAACTTGAATATGATTGACCTTTCCTTCCTGTCAAGGCTGTCTCGTTTGTCCCCCTAAATAATTGAAATTGACACAAAAAATTAAGATGCGTTCTCTCTGGGGTCTCTCAGGATCATTCGTAATTATTCGCGGTAAATTTTAATGTTTTAATATTTCAATATCTTAATTTTCCGGATTTACCTCCTATTTTTTGAGTGAACTCATATTGACGAAATTGGCCTATTCAATAGTTTTAATGGTTGGTCAATCACTTCAAATAATTAACTTCTCTCCCTTCATTCGGCTTTTGTTTTCTCCAAGGCGATTTTGGTCAAGGCGTTGGTTAACTGTTGGTATCCCCTTAGAAGCGTCTTTTTTATTAATAAATGCTTGTCGTTATATCTTCATGTGATAAATTTAATGACTTCTCCGTCATCATGTCTATAGACAGGTCTAATGAATATGTTCAATTGGAATCAGAAACAAACTCTTGTAATAGATAAATTTTAAACCATACGTTAAAGTTTCTAATTGCTTACTAAGCAAGAAGTAACATAAACTCACCTCCCAAGTACTACACAAATGGTAGTAATGATATTTAACAATAATGTATAAATTTTCAAATGAAATTAAATTGATTTTTGTGTGAAGGAAACTTAAATCTATTGATTTCTGTAATTGATGAGGTTTTTCAACGGAATAATTGATTTGTTAATGTTTTGAAATACCAATATTTTAGTAAATTTATATACCAGTTTGAATAAATTGAATTTAGATGTGTGGCATTATTATTCAACTGGGCGTAAACATTGAGCAAGATTTAAAAATAACTTGTATTCGTTAATTATGGATAAATTTGCTTAAAAAACAGTCTGTCGAGAAAAATCAGAAGGCATCAATTCAGGATAGGAGAGATTTTACTGTAATTCCTTAAATCTTTTTGAATTACACCGCCACAAAAAATGGAAGAAAACGGAGGTGACAGAATACTTCTAGCAAGAGGGAAATGAGAGGGGGTATCGGGTTGGTAACTAGTTCATTAAGTGTTCGGCTAAGTAGCTCAATAAACAAAAAATAGATAAATAGCTAAAAGGCCGTTCAACGAGTCCTTCAATAAACGGACAACGCCAGGTGCATTCAAATAATAGTTAACTTTGGCTAAATTACCCACTAGAAATGCTTCCATTTTTACATCTTCATATGGTAAGTTAAGTGGATATTCAATTGGGGTATCCTATGGTCATTATCTCCTCAACTTACTACTCAGCTGATTATTTGAATTCAATATCTATGCAAGATGCGCAATAGATTTAACAACAGGATTCATTTTTCAGATTCATAAATCTTATTTTAAAGTTTTAATCTGAAGCAGTTTCCTACTCTGCGAAATACACAAAAAAAACTCGCTGTTGGTTGAAAGACTTTTTGAGGGAGAGAAAAAGGTGACAAGTCAAACCAGTTGTAGCAGCTGTTTAGTCAAAATTTCCTGTTGTTTCACATAGCAAGCGAGTGCGTTTGTGCAAGTGAATTCTGTTTCTTGCCACTTCCCACCCACCTAGAGTTGCGGACAGCAGCATTCTCAACTCTTCTTTTTTCAAATTGCCCCTAGGTTTGTGAAGGTGTGTGAGTGCGTGGTTGAGACCTGTTGGTGGTGAAAAAAGGCAGTGGTCTCTCTCTTTTAATCAAACAGACTTGATGATTGGCCATCATAGCATGAGCTAAACTGAAATCTCCCGCCAAATGGTGCTGCTGACGCAAAGTGCATCTGAACAAACCGCATTTTGGCGTGAAGCCGGACTTTAAATCCTCCTCTATTTTAATTTATTGATTAGCTTTCGTCGATTTTATTAAATTATTTAAGTTACACTACAATTGTTATAGGTTGGAAAAAAGGATCGAACAACTGATGGAATTTCCTCATGTTTAGATAATAGTACAATTATTAGTGAATCTGCATTTTTGTTGTTCAACCTGTATAATACAACCCACTTCACTGAATGGATGCATACGATTAACGACGATGCAACTTAGAATATGGATTGAATAATCTATTTTATTTTGTGAAGTAAGAGCCCTCTATGTTGTAGTAATGCTAGAAGGTCTAGTTCTGCCACTCAGGTCTGTCTGCCTACAGTGCAGTGGTGCAATTGCTCCAAGAAACTTTATCAACTAAACAAAGGTTTTATTTACAAATACAAGTTTTCTTTATATTTAAATAACTGTCAAACTATTAGGAGCGATGTGCTCCCGCGACGATGGGCATCTTAGGCGCAACCTTTGTGCTTTGTTTTGTTGATTTCCTATCATTTTACGTATATTAAGGCTTCTTAAGTCATACAAATAAAGCTGAACTGAATATACATCCCTAAAAAAATTTTCCTAGATGGAGTGCAACAGATTACATGGAAGCTTAATACACGGTAAATTGATGTTCTTTTTGATTACCTTGACAACAAATTTAATACATTTTTTGTTTTGAATATAGAGAAATACTGGTTTGCTTCCATTATATATATACTGCTTTAATTAAATTAAGTTTAGATGCAATAAACCCAGTTCTAATTTTATGTACTCTTAGTTACATGTTCAGTTATTTGTTGAAAAAATGGAAGCATCAATGCTTTTGTGGTAACAAATGAGGTATTTGAACAAATTATTATATTTGCTTATTCTCATGAGAAATATTAGGTCAGAGCCATTTTGATACAAGCATGAATAGTCAGTAAGAATGAGAATAAAGCCCATATGAGATTAAAGGGGCATGAATCAATCAGACGAGCCAATAATAATGTGAACCAAATTTGTTACTATGGTTTCGTGTGCATTAAAAGTGATTTCATTTTATGTCTGCTCATAAAGTCATAAAATAACGTTAATTATAATAATTTTCACAAAATTATTTTTCGCCGTACTGTTCAAAAGTTTAATGCCCATGCAATTAAGTGATGTCTTACTGATTTGCTATTTTTAATAATATTTAATTAGCTTTTCGTAAGGTCTACCAAATTAGCAAGTGCACAAAAGCTAAGTTCTCACAAAATGAGCCTTTTATTTTGACCAGTAATTTGCCTTTAATTACTCTTTGCTTATAGTGCCGTGAACTATTGCCAATTAATACGCGTTTTGGCCACTGATGTGAATAATTGTAGGTCTCGCTGTAAATTTGCGGACCTGGACAATATTTTAACTTAATCACGTTGTCAATCTTATTAATGAACTTATTTCAAGCTTTCCTTCTACCACTGATGAATATTGCTATCTTTTATTCTCTTAATATCCGACTTAAGGGAACATCAAATTGATTTTGTAAAATAAGCGCAATTTTAAGCCTACTTCGACGAAAATTGCAGATTTCTCATAAATTCTATGCAACGGAACTTTTGAAAAACAATTTCGAGTGACAGTGTTTTACTTAAATGAGTGAAATCTGTAAAAGCTGATAAAATTATATGACGTACAATAACTAAAAAGAGAGAACATTTGAGCACTTTTATGGTTTGACTAATCTTCTTGAGTCGATTTTTCGACTCGAACTGAGTGATTGTATAGACCTTCGGCCATCAGGTAAAGAGCAAGGGAGTTACACACGCCGGATGCCTAAAAACGAGTGAAGTATTAAAATACATCTCTACTTACATTTATTAAGTAGCAATATTTTAATTTTGTACTGATGATGTACTCACCTTCTTCGTCTTAGCTCGTTTATTTTGGAACCATATTTTAACTTGAGATTCTTTCAAATTCAACTCTCGAGCTAGGTATTGTCTCCTTGCCTCATTTAAATATCTATTTAAAGTAAATTAATATGTTTTTATCTTTTCAATTAAGCGAGAACAGGTAATTAAAGACTTACTTCTCCCTTTCGAATTCGGCAGCCAGTCTGTTTATTTGGGAGGCAGAAAATGAAGTTCGCGGCCTTTTATCATTCAGAGAGGCATTAGCCTTTCTTCTCAGTTTTCGCATTCGTGGTCCTATAAATTAAAAGTCCCATATATCTTAAATATTATCTCTTCTAAACGGAAACTAATTAACATTCCTATATTGGCTAGAGCATAACATGGCCGCAGCCCATAGCCAAAACTACGTTAATATTGACCTATTTCTACTTCAATATATAGCAAAAACAGTCTACACTGACGAAGCTGTATTTGTTAACCCATTTGTAAGAGATAAACTCTCTTAACATTAATTTATAGGATATTGCAAGAGAGAAAGCTTCGTTATCCTCATATAAGAGTTTTTTATTGACTAATACTCTACTGATTAGAATCAGCGGGAGTAGAAATTGATACTGATTACTAAATATGCACCAATGGATTTGGGCTCATTTTGAGTGGCTGCTATTCAAAGCATCATCACATATTCTAATTCTAGAAAAAGTCTATAATATGAATTTGCAAATGCCTTTTCTTCCTCGAAATGTCTTTTTCTATAACCGTTCGACCTCGAGAATGTAATTTTTACATACTCTTCAAAAGTGCTATTGTAACCCACGATATACTCGCACATTGATTTTCGTATTTAATCTGCGTCACTTCTTTGATTTCTCAGATAGTTATATTCTACTTAAAAGTACATTTTCTTCATGCATAGACGACTTTGTACACATACCACCACCATCCTACGCTCAGCTTCCAGCTATTCGTTCGAGGTTATCGTTTGTTCCTAATAAAAGTGTGTTAAAGATTTTCTCTATATCTCGTCTATCCTGTTCTCAAAGTGAAGTTTAGTAGTAACCGAAACGGAGTAGCTAGCAGTTCAACTTAGAATCAGAAGCAAGACACTTTACTGTTCTCCTCTTGTATATAAATTTTGAGTCACTTATTAAGGGCTATTTAAATCTACATCGTAAAATTTTGAAAAGATCAATATTTTTTCTTCAAGTTATTGGAACATATAGTTAAGTACAATCCCTAGTGTGATGTATTATCTTTGAGAATGCCGACGATCCGAATAACTAAATGAATTTCAGTATTATTGATTTCCTTTAAAATTTTCAATGTGGGGTACTATATCGAACTTATATCTCTACTCTGTCATTTGTCAGGGAATAACTTTTAGGGGTTGCTCGTTCAGCAGATAAACAAAACAAAACTGTTAACTCTGCCAAGCGTGTTGTAATTGAGTCTCTTTATCATAACTCTGATTTCATGCAGGATATTTTAATGCTTAATCCCTAATGTTTTGAATTTGAATCCCTATTTTTTCCTTATTCTTCAGGTTGGACGAAATAAACTCTTGCTCTCTACTCAACTCCTGGTCTTTTGATCCTGTTAGTTTTGAAAAAGAAACCTCTAAGCCTAAATGATGGGATTTAGTGTTACCTTAAATAATGTATTTATTAAATGTATAAACGGATCAGAAATAACTTAATTGGAAGTTATACAAAACCACGATTTGAATCTGGTAAAATGTTGGTCTAATAATTGTACTTTTGAATGTTGTATTAAATGGTTTTTTAGTAGATTTAAAATTAATTTCAACTTTAACACTAGTATTTGGATTTTTGTTAGTTAAACACTCGAGTAGTGATATTAGAAGTGAAAGCAACAGTATGACTGTGAATTGAATAATATTGAATAAAATGAATAAGTTTTACCATAGAAAAATTAATTTAATACTTTATTGTTAATTATTCACAAAATTAGCATATTTGTTAAAATGTACTAAATTCCAGGATCGTCGCCTTGCAGAATTTTGGAGGGAAGGTAATTGTCACGGCAATTCTCTGCAATTAATGATTCCTGGGATTTGCGGGTATTTTGGAGGTTAATCATGGCATGCCAAATGGCCGCAAGAATTTAATGAATATCAGGAAGACGAAAAATACATAACTAGGGGGCATGTTAGTGTATCAATGGACAATTGTCATATAACATTTTATTTGGCTAATAGGAGTGTGCCACCGCATAAATAATGACCTTGAACAAGCAATGACACATAAGTTAATAACACGTAGATGAGCGGAAGAATGAACGATAGGTAAATGAATAAAAAATGAATGATACAACATATGGATTGAGGACTTAGCCACCTGAACATATTAACTGCTGATTTGAATTTTAATTTGGGCTCTATCATGCTAAAATCAAGTAGTCTAGTAAGATACATGGCTGTTAGAAAAAAATCGAAATAGTTAGCTTAACAACTCAGATTAAACGACCAACCAACAAGCCCTGGGCTGCGTTATAAGAACTTACTGCGGAATCCAAGGATCAAATCATGGAATTTGGAACATTATAATATGAAAAAAATTATTTACTAAACAACGAAGAGCCCGATTCCTGAATCAAATGCAGTAAGAGTCTTTTGATATCTTGATTTTATTCTCAACTTCTACTAAATTTTCTTCCTTTTAGTTCTCATTGAATTATTTTATTTTTAAAATTCGGTTCCTTGTGGTCACTTCCGTATCATGAATCTCCCCCTAGATTAGAATGGTCAAGAAGTTTTTATTGAAAAGTCCCCAGATAATTAGCCAAACTAAAATTTTTTAAAAGTACAAGTGTGATCTCTTTACTAAAAAGTATCTTAAACTATTTGTTATTCCTATGGAATTTCAAAGTAATCAACGTTTTATGAAAAGAAATTAAACTACTACCGTGAATCCCGGTCTTTGATTGCTAACAAAATCAATAAGTTGCTGCAATCACAGTTTAATTGGGCCGTAGCTCGAGGAACATTACTCAGAGGGAGTAATTAGTTTAATAAGCATTTTGGTTCATTGTTTTTACTACAAACTGCGCTTTCAACACCCTAATTAACTTCAACCATTCGAACAAGACTGAACGTCTATTTTTTCTCTATAAGCACCACCCACGACTAGTACAAATTGCGCTGTATTTAAATAAATGCACCTGGCTACTAAGACTATTCCCCTGTTATTTGCAAAACCTCTCTAACGCTCGCAGTAAAAGGCAGCAAAAACGAAAAGAAAGAACAGAAAGCACCCACCACAGTTTTAGCCCTCATTGTTACTACCCTTTATGAAAAAGAGAGAAAATTAGCTTTTCTCTCCCTCTCTGTGAGGAAATTAGTTAAGGTGAAAAGTTGTCTTTCTCCTGTAGAGCAGTAGTTCGTGAAAAAAGCGCCCACCCTCACTCAGCTAAAAGGTTATTTACTTCAAGTTGTTCTGCTGATTTGAGTTTAAAACAAATTTTTAACTAAATATAAGCTTATCTTCTTATTAGCCTCTCTATGAGATATTCAGAATCAATACAAATAGGCGAGAATATTTTATGCCATAGAAAACAATAAGTTTTATGATATTTCCCAATTTCATTTATTCGTTCTCTAAATCAGTGAACTGTAATTGTTGAAAACCACTATTAATGAACCATCTTTACTCATTAAACGATATTCAAATGCTTTATAGCACGTATTTGTGAAAAATCGATAATTCGATTCATTAGACAACCACTAGTTAGCTTTATTTCATCATTTTGCAACAGTTTATTTAAATGAATTCTGACTATTTTGATACATTTTGTGTCCGAGGTGGCCTGACTGACAGGTCTGTAGGCGAATGGCATTTTCTAATGCTGGATAATTGACGGTTTCAAGAAACTGTTGCAATACATGGATGCCTAAATAAGCCGTCTTGTTGTTCTGTCGCCTAATTTAAGCCCAAATATAAAGCCACATTTTTGTCTTTTCGATCACCGACTTGTGCTATCATATTCTATCCCACTGACAAATATTTTCGATTTTTTAAACCTATGCGAAGCCCTATTTTGTTTTCTAATTTTGGTTTGCTTTGAAATGACTAAGATAGCTGAATAAACAATTAAAGAAACTACTGAGTAAATTACAGAGAAAATAAATGACTAGTAGTCCAGTGGAGTTATTATTCAAAATAATCATTGTATTCATTTGTGAGATTTCCTTCATATTTTATCTAGCAATCGATTAGTGCGCTAATAAGTTGGCTTACAAATTAGTACAAATAAAAGTCGATATTAACCCATTTAGAAACACTAATTTCATATACCAGTGCGATCAGCTGAGCGCCGGTAGTTGAAGCTAAAATTTTGCTATATAAAGTTTGCTTGAATATCAAAATAGAAAGTTCTCTGATGTACAGCCCAAGATCATCAGGATCAGAACAAGAGGTCAGGATATTTAAAGAAATCCACGATCACTATGGAAAGCATGTTCTACAGAACGTGAGACGCTGGGAATGGGCTGTGATTCACGAAGCTGTGACACGAGAACAACTTTTTTTTCTACACAGTTGTGTAAGGCATGACGTCTTTCCAAAAAGCGTTCATTATAAGCCTCCAATTCCTACCGATCGAGCCAAAGATCTGGCCTATAAGCTATCTTTCCAGATGCGAAAAGAACTCATAACTGACGCCCATCATCGATTGGAGAAGTACGCTTTTGAAATCAGTAAATGGAGAGCGATTTGTGAAGCTCAAATGGAACCAAATTGGATTGAACGTGTTAATACGGCTATTCATTACACAGCAGATGCCAAACGTCAAGTAAAAAGGGATTATCTCAATCAGAAACTGCAGAGATTGCGAAATCCGCGAAAGGATAATCAGGAGAATTTAATAGAGAAACTATCTCAACTGACCATCTCCAGAAATCGAAATGTACTTGGAGAATCCACTCATCTTAACAGCAGCCTCGGGTCATCTTTCGCAGATTATAATGATGACAAGATAGATTTCCCCAGTTTTAATGCCGCCTTTGGGTTTGAGTTTCATGACTCAGGCTTATATGATGACTATATATAGTTTAACTATGTTTATTTATATAATTTTTATTACACTTCAAACCCTTTAGAATTCTTTGTTAAAGAAGTAAACCCTTAACTTATGTTGTTGTACATCTGTTTTATACTAGTTTAATAAAGAGTTATCATTTTAAACATACTCTTTAAAAGCTAATCACCGCTGTATAACAGTGATGCTCCAATGAACTAATGAGTTTTCAATTCATCAGATAACATCATTTCAGGTATATTAAAGTGCAAAACTAGACCTAACTGCTTTCATTTTAAAGAACCTAAACTAACTGCTGTATGTTTTTAGACATATGCAAACCACAGCTTATACCACCTAATAACTCTCTGAATCCAAGGATGGGAGTGGCTTCAACACATGATCTTGTGAAAGTTGTAAATTGGGGTGTATGTTTTCTCTCGTATCATTCGAATTTAAACTGGTTTGTGAAATGGCAGTACGAAAGTGCTGACAAATACAAATCTTCACAAATGAAACCGGATATCTCCGATCGCAATACAGATTCCTTTATAACTGAGCTTTAAATGAACGGAATACTTCCAAATTCTCGAGCCGTGAAGACCTTGCGGAAAAATGGTGCCAATCCAAATTTGGATTATGTAGAAATCGTTAGTTTCTGGACTAGATCCCTTAATTTCACAATCCACCTCCCTTTCTGCAGTAAATGTGATATTAAAAGTTATAATCCTTTGTTTAATTTGTATTATTGATACGACTTTATAATTTAACTAACTGGCTTCATTCCCAGTTCCTACTGGACCTTCTTCTTTAGCTGGACTAGCTTAATGTTCCCATGTTAGAATGCTTTCCCATAGGTTTTACTTGATAACTGAAAAGATAATCTACTGATAAACACTATAAGGATATTAGGTAGTCAGTAGTCAATCGATACTCACCTGATGAGGGTCGATCAGAGTATCGAGTACAGAATATCCAAGCCGGAAGTGGAAAGTCGAGCAGTTTTGATTTTTCCGACCACGACGTAGCTTCAGTTGAGGTTGAGCTGTTTGACTCCTCATCCTCGAATTGCTCAGTATCTTTCAAAATATCAGCAATAAAGAAGCCCGTTGAACCCATATTTGTGTAAAATTGGTCACAATCGGCAGCTAAAGTACCAGTAAACTTCGGATGGTGCGAAGTGGGTGGGAGGCTGTACACGCGCCAATCGCAGAGAATACGCACTGCTTTGCCGCATCCAATTATAACAAGCGAAAAAGGGGAGGGGTTAAGCGACTGATAACGTCACTGCGGTGAGATACTTAAAGCTTCTGATTTGGTTGACATGGTCAACCATATTATCTACCACAAAGCCTCCTTCATTATGAAAATGTAAAGGAGATATTAAAGTTCGCCACATCATCTAGAATGCATAAATGCTTGTTGGCAGAGGTAATCTATAGAATGTTGGAGCTTCTATTTTGCAATAAAATGGTTCAAATGAAAATTGTTGAAAAGAGTCAGACTTACGCATTATTTTGTAAATCATCCTTACTAATATGAAAGAACGGCAACATTGGACTTGATAACTTGTACCCATTGTTGAGCTCAAATAAGAAACCATGCTAGTCTTTTTTTATTCTAGAATATCTGTAAAAAATGTTAAATAAGCGTTTGAACGATACTAGCTTCGTATCACTTTGCCAATGCCTTTTTGCATAATGGTAGTATGTCTTTTGAAGATTCTCAGGATAATGACTATTGAAGATCCTGACCATTGATAACAATAATATGTTCATAGCAAATCTTACTTCCAATTCAACATAGTGCTGTAAATTACCGTGGTGCAAGCCACCGATGTCTATTTCAACTGAATATTAGAAAACTCGGGGAGAGAATTATTGTGATTAGGAAACTTTGATCGACCAGCTTTAGTCAGTCAACTTTATATGCATCTAAAAACACTATTCGTCTTTTATCTGCATTTGATGCCTTCATGCCTTTTTAGTATTTTTATAGAGTTTAGTCGCCTCTGTTTATTAGATACAACTACTCAGACCCCAAGAAGGAAGAATAATAGTGACTCAAACAACGGTTTTTCTTTTAAAAAAAATAAATTTTTCTGCTTCGGATTGGATATATGATAAGTGATTGGCTGCAGAGATAGTTTCTTCATTGATGGTCTTACACATCCAGATATGAGAGTAGAAATTCAATAATTGATAATCCAATGCTGGGATGATGAAACTTACGAGTTTCTTTTGAGAGCACCGAAAATATTTGATTGTGCTTCCTAACAGGTACCTTTTAATTTCTTACAATTTGGAGAATTTATACTTTTCCATTGAATATTGTTTTGATATGATTTATTATTTTAAAACACTTGCTTTCAAAATGTAGACAAGGGATTTAAAAAAACTCGTAGTTCTTTTCAGTGGAGATTGATTAAGTATTTCATTTTAACTTTGTCCGAATGTTATTGCTGTAAGGACAAATCTCCAATTCAAATCTCAAATCCATAAAGACGCTAATTTAGAGAAGTACAGAGTGAAACCTAGTTCATTCATGGTCTCACTTTTGTCTGCTGCTACTGGCTAAGTCAAATCTGTTTTTTAAATCTTGAAATGTTTTTGTGCAGACTGATTGGCTGAGAATGCGACCAGCTGCCTCGTAAAGGAAAATACTAGGACAATACTGTGATCTAAATGGTTGGCTCCCCGATTCCAATAAATTGGAAGCAACACTTTTAAGAAGTGAATACCAACTTCCTTAATCAATTTGTCTTAATCAGCTCTGAAAGCACTGATAAATAAAGTGCTACTTAGGAGAGTTTCTCCCGAACTTTTTACCGAGCATTTTCATGGGATGTATAATTATACTCTTCATTAACTTCGACTGGGGTGAATATATGGAAAATTATTCTAAAAATGCAACTAAGTATAACTGAAGGCATTTAATGTGAATTATGCGTGATTTAGCATTGTCGTAATGCTAATGTCCAATGATGCTTCTAGGCTACTGCTGACTGCTGAAGAGTGAAGATAGAAATGTCGTGACTTGAAGACGTCTATTGATTAACTTCGACCCCTATTTATACTTCTGTAATATATTGAGTGGCTAGATAACTGATGACAATCAATTCCTGATGTGGCCAAATATGACTGATCAGGGTACGAATCAACGCGCGAATGGTAGGTGATTCAACTGTTTCGTAACCTGCTGTTGTGATGGCTTGGCTGCAATATATACACTTTCTGTGAGCGATAAAATGTATATCCGCCTTTTGGTATAATGCTTAGTCAGTCCACTGGTATACGTTAGGGCTGTCCAGAGAGAGAAAGAAGAAAATTGAGGCTAAGCCAAACAAGATTAATCTTGTGACCAGACGTTTGTTGACTAAGTTAAGAAATCATTTATATTCATAGGATTAGGCTTTTCAGATTTTGATTAGCCATAGAATTCCTCGAATTTCAAATTCAAGATAACAGAATTTGATTGGTCAGACAACGAACCAATCGATGAATGACGACTGATTTCGTCATACTCTGACCTGCTACGGTTATGACGCGGAGGTGATGTGCTAATGACATAGCATCGATATTGGACTCCCGGTGAACAACGAAGCATTGTTTCGCCTTCCCACCCCAATCAGTAATCGGTCACAAAATTTATGATTTTTCACAATACTTTGATCAACAAAATAGTCGACAATTCATTTAATTTTGTATTGAAAATTAAAGTGATTAATGAACGATTAACTGGAATCAATCCGAATATATTACATGAATGAAAGGATTCATCCCAATTAGAGTACCAATTTCAAATAAAGTGAAATTTCTTCATGGATATTTATAAATTAATGGTTTATTTCTCATTTGTAAATTTTGATTTCACTCTAATGGCTTTGAAATTATATTATTAGCTACGTTTCCCCAATTATTTTTCATATTATTCATTTCTGAACTGCTGTAAGGACTCTTCTTTCCTTCACTCTGTATCTTAAAGAGGCTGAATCAAATAAGTATAGGCTTGAGTTGACAGGTCAAACGAATTTATGCATTAGATAAAGCAATTTTATCTCTTTTAATGTGTCCAATCTTTTATTTCTCTATAATCAGGAGAAATAAAAACGTGCTCTATACACCTAGTTTCTTTCTTTGGTTTTTTGAGTAATCTGTGGAGCTTTTCAGTAGCTCCCTATTTTTGGAAGTTTATTTTCTGATTCCGTTAGTGACCTTGAGAATGTACTTTTAACATGGGAATCCACGCCTCAACTCCTAGGGAAGTCGTTCCTCCATGCATATGTATTGACGTCTCACGCAAAAAATAACCAACAATGTTGATTCCAGTCTCAAAAAGTACCAACTCTCAGCTCAATGAAATTTGAGCAAAGATGGTGAAATGCAAAGTTGCCAATCGTATACTTCTATTTTATCCCCAAATTATATTCCTGCACGTCCTCTCACCCGAATGGGACAACGTAATAAATTAAGGAACTCAATATTATCATTGCCGTGTTTGTATATTAGTCCATTTCTCTCCAAGTTTCAAATCAATATGGTATGAGTAATTTCTCCGTATTGCCAAACAACTTTATTTTGCTTAAAAGTATACTCCTTCACACAGCTCAATTTCTCCCCAAAAATCCTTCGAAATTGGTTTAACGCAACCAATCGCACCTTTTGTTGCTATTTCGATACCCATATGTTATTTAGCTGCTTTTCGATTGAAAAACTCGACAACTCATTCCTATATGGACCACCGTTCAATAACTTTTATATTTAAATATTACTGGTTGTTTCGTAGCCCTTTTCCTCATATTGCTACACTAATATTACGACTGAATAGGACAAAGCCAGAGAGGCTAAAGCAGAAAACATTTACCCAAGATGACCATACCACCTTACAAATAATCCAAAGACGGATAAGCTAATAAAGGGAGCGTATAAGAAGAGGCACAAAAGAGATATTAGAGACCCAGGAGTCCCCAGTAATTGGATACTAGATAAAGATACCCGCACTCTTGATAGAGCACAGTATATCACAAAATACCCTGATGTTCGGTCATGTGTAATTGAGACCTACCATAGGAATCTTGTGCATATACAATCAGTACGTCATCACACTCTCATACATAATCCAATCAATTCAAAAACAAGTGATCTTTAAAGAAAAGAATCATTATCATAAAGTACATCAACTGAATATGTGTTACTGCAGAATCAGTCAAAAATACATATTTATTATTAGAAGAAAACACATCTGGAAAGCACACAAGAGACTGGTGCGAACTAAGACCCATTCGGGAAGGTCTATGAAATTGTGCAGCTCTCTAAAAGGCAAAAATTGAAAATCATAGTGATGTCTACTACTGAAATGGTATGTAAATAGCTTATAGAAAGGCTTACGATAGCTTTGCGCTTCCTCTGGTATTGAACTCATTTGTTCACTCACTTTCAGAGCTGCCTTTAATTTTTCTGCTGATGTTAAGGCTTCATTTAACTACAATGATAAATAAGGCAATAAATAAGCACACATGCATAATTAAATAAATAAATAATTTAGCCGAATCTTACCTCCGAACGGAATGATTTGGAAATCTCGGCATTTTCTACACCTTGACAGGGACAAAACAATAGTGTTACTTAATTGGAATAAGTAGTGCGGTCCCAATATGCATATAAAGGATTTGAGTTTTCGTACCTTTTGCAACACCAATCCAATCTCCAAAGTTATGTTGAATATATTGCATTGCAGACTTGTATTGATTATTGCTTAGCTGAAAGAAGAGGAAATAATTATTAGCAATTGAAAATTATCAGATTTTAAAAAGATGCGAACAAGAACTCACTAAGAAGTAGTAGTGCTGAAGATTTTCTGCCAATTTTAATAGCTGAGGGCTTCCCGCAGCTGAAATGCTCTCTAAAAGTAATGAAAATAATTGTCACTGTTCGATTGCCTTTCAAAATTAGCTAGAATAAGGACACTGTGAAGTCCCAACAGCAGGTATGTTATTATTTGGCCACCCTTCCAGCGTATACTTGTTCATCCTCATGCTCCAAAAGGTTTTATTAAGCAGAACAAGCAACTGCGCTATTTTTTGTAAACAATAATCCGTGAAGTTGTAAACAGCGGATCCTGAGCACATGAGTCAAATTATCTGTAATTACACTTGGTATCAATCTCAAATGAAAATTAGGTTTGATAAGACTAACCCAGAATATTTCTGATTTTGTTGCAATAATTTTAAACAGAACCCGTTTTAAATAAGTCCGGATCAAAATTCTCCCTGTATTTTGGAATCTATCTTAGGTGGATTCCGTTTATACCGCACAAGCTCCCTATAACCCAACGGTTCCAATCTCTATTTAACACACCTGATCATACCATTCTTGACTCTTTCCCCTTATTTCGACCCGGATGATTGCGATATCGAATAGTTCTATACTTTAAGTTGTAAATCAACATTTCATCCGAGATAGGTAATCGTAGAAAAAAAGTTTTAATTTAATTTTATAGAAAAATGTGGTGCAGAAATTAATTCCTAGAAAAACGTTATTAGACCTAATCCCATTCCAATGTCATAAATTGTGGCTTTGTTTGATCGAGAAAGTCCGTGACCAATCGTGCTTGAAATGCGAATATACTGGAATACTATTACTTACTAGAGAAACAAATTCGCAAAACTTTGGTCAGTTAAGCGTTGTAAATTTTGATCAACAGAGGTCGATCGGAAAGAGATTATCCAACTTTCCATTCAACTCTTATCAACCAGCGATAAACATAACTGAAACTACGAACTTTTTGTGTGCTCAATATATTTTGCCGGTCAATTTTATTCCTAAAAGCACTTACTTAGCGCCTCAATCCTGTCGAATGCATATTCAAAAGCCGTTTTCACAGGAGGCTGGGAGACAGATTCTGTCGCCGACAAAGATGAAGCACTTTCAGAACTTGCTGAGGGAGGGCGATCGTAATGAGGTAAATGCGAAGAAGAGGGAAGGCGTGGTGAGGAGAGCGTATTTCCATTCTCCTCTCCAGGTGTTACTGTTGAACGGGAAAGACAACCAAACCAATTCGACAGAAGACCACCTCCACGATTAGAAGCTCGACTTAGAACTTGACCGGACTTAACACTTGTCCCTGTCTCTGCAGACTTTGTATCAGTTAACGAACTCGAGGGAGGAATACTGTTATTACAGGGAGAATTAAAAAAAGACTATTAAAATCTTATTTCCACTGTTATAATGTTCAAGTTCGACGGAGACTCTACGGTTCACTACGTCCCTTTATTAGTTTTTTTTCTTTTATGACAATCAGATGAAGTAGAGTTCTTCTGATCCCCTGACTCCTGCTTCTATTGCCCTAAGTACTCACTTATAAAGTTAACCATACTCGCTCCTAATGAACTTTTTCTTCCTATGTGCCTGGATGCTTCTTCGTGATGGAAAGTTGTGAGGCTTTTCGTCCTGCCATGGAAACTAAATGAAATAAATTCTTTAACAATTCTCCTGATCCATTCTGCACGCTTTGATACGCTATTATTAAGTACACTTGTGTCCGTGTTCATAACGACTTGCTACAAGTGTTGTTAAAGTCTACTTCATCATTTTTGTAAATTCTTTTAATTCTGATACTGTTATGTTCGTGTGATGACCTTATTTATAAACAATTAAATACCCAATCGATTATTCTAATTACTACCAGCCGTATTAAACCTACATTAATAAAAAAGAACATTTTGATTAGTGCAAGATTTCTGCCTAGAGAGGGATACAGAGCAAATTTAAGAGATCTCTTGCGTCTCTCCCAACTTCTAACATAACTCAAAGGGGCATAAATTTTTTCATAAGCAATAGAGCTTCTTTTTAATTATACCAAGATAACTGTTTCCTGCCAGAGGGATAGCTTCGTCGGCCACAAAACCGATAGAAGAATATACACCAAGTAGCCTTATGGTTACCATTTGTATTACTTTATGAGCCTCATTGGTCAAAAATAGACTATCGCATATGCTAATACGTTAATTTATACAGACAATAAAATGGTCGAATAACAGGTGTACAATTTGAAGTATCAGAAGCATGCAAGAATTCAACATACGAACTCGACGAGGAAAACCGCGTGTCTTGTCCCTTAAGAGCCGCCTCAGCAGGAGAAGGAGGTCTTTTGGGTCTAGCTGGTAGAGATGATCCTTTAGTTTTGAATTTTACAGCGTCAGACATGATGGTTACATATTCCTGACTTTCCAAATCTGAATCATTGAGTCGATCACTCAACTCCTCTGCAACCTTTATGTAATGAGAAAGCTGAAATAAAAGAATCGGACTTAAATATCGAACAGTCGATGGCCAATTAACCATTACCTAATACTAAATGCTGGACATTCAATGAAATATAAAGAGGCATATGAATAGTTTTCGTAGGAAAGGTAATGAACCGCATAAATGAAAATTTTGAATCAGTTCAAAAGTTGGTTTAGTGAAAAAGAAATGTGTTCCAATGATAGAAAAGCTAAAAAAACAATGCTCTGCCGTTCACCATTTTGTCGGACAAAAACCAAAGACACCCCACCTCTTTTTGATGCTTCAATTTCTTTAAGAGACCTTTTACACGCATTAAACGATTCTTTTGGGTTAACTTTGTCCACATAAACTGACGACTTCGCCTAAGAACCTATGAGATTTGTATCCGATGTCTTGATGAACAACATTCCTTACATATTGTTTTTCCTTCAAATACTTGAAGATCCTTGGCAAGATGTCACACATTGACTTCCCACGATTTTCGCCCATCATGCTATGCCATGCACTCTTCTCACAAAATTACGTCTTCTGAGTGAGTGAGTCAGTCAGCAGATCGTTGACAATGCTCTTTTCTCTTCCTCGTGGTGGCCAATTCATCGCCATTGTTTTCATTCGGCAGCTCCTTCCTAATTTTGCAAACGAAAGATCTGGCGACTTTTAGAAATCATGCAATTTCTAAATTTCTGTGTTTGGCTTTTATAGACACTACTGTAACGTGTCTTTCCATTTCACTAGTTATAGTAGTATCTCCCATGAGATCTTCTGGTATAAAAAACACATTAATGATTATTATCGGGTCAGTTTAAACTACAAAAGTATAAGTGTCTTCAGATACCTTACGTAGCCTGTATAATCAATAAATGCCTAGTAAATGTTAGGAAAGATGGTACGTGATTTCGGCAAGTCCAATCAAAATGGAAGGTTTCGTGGACGATTTGGTCAAGATCGGGCCCATTTTTAAATTGTTTTGAGTTCTTTAACCATCTGGGAAGAAAATACCCAAAACGATCGACCTTCGATTAAATTGGTATAAAAAAGAACTGTGACAAGAATAGGTGGCGCCGTGGTCAATATAGCCATCTGCAAATTCAGAGAACAATACTGAGAAGTGCACATCTAGTAATATAGGAGACTAGTAACTTTGGCTAATTCTGGTCAGCAGGTGAAGTGATAGAAAGTGATTTTCTCTTGAGAAGGGATCCAGAATATCTATTCTCTATCCAGGTCAAGTGTTGCAAACACGTAAGTGGATCTATTTTGCCAACATGCCATTTCACCCAAATAGTTATTCCCCTTTTTACCGTGACACGTCTGGAATGAATTGGTTAATAAAATACAAACAAATTAGTATATCCATTAATTGCTTGATGACGTACCTTAGATCGCATTATTTTCCTTCTTGAGGGATCTGACTCAACTGTAAAAAAATTAATAAATAGTTAACTAAAACTGATACAACGAGAGAAAGTATCTACAGAATAACCTACCTTGAAGGGCGAACACCAGATGAGTAAGACCTTCTTTGTAATTGACGTAGGCGTCAAATACGTTACCTTTCTCTAACAGTTCATCACCTAACGTGATATGCTTCACCTAGAATGAGAAGAATCAATGAAATAGCATTCAAAATAGCAATTAAAAACCATCGTTACCTTTTAGACATTATATCTAGTAGGAAATACTCATAAGTAGATTAGAGTTCAGAAATATGTATTCATTTTGAGAGAGCTATTAACAATATCTTTCCTCATTCTCAGGGCCTTCTTAAAGTCAGGAAGATAGTAGAAATAATTGAATTCGAATGACGTGTAAGGGGTCTTTCAGCTGAGACTATTCTGGACACTGACTGCATATGAAATCAAGGTGATGATATAAATGTAAAAATCCTATAAACAAATTACTTATCCATGTCATCTTTCTTTTTCAAGGATCTGATCAGTTTAACGTCAGAATACATTTTACATTTTAGTAAGAGTTGCGAGACAGTCCCTTCATCATCAATGACAGCTATTATTAGTAAATGGCTTGGATCTAGTGACCATCCAGACAAGAAGGGGTTTATAAAACTTGAGATTAGGGACGAATGCTAACGAACGGCTACCAACACTCGGACCGATCACCACGAGGGAATCTTCAATTCGATTGTTGCTGATGGCCATCCTGAGCGCTACCTGGGCTTGCTATGTGTTCATCAGATCAGCTAGGCTATGCTTTGTTCAGTGCTATCAGATATGAATTATGGCTCTTCCTAATCCCTTTTTTCATTATAGAAATAGCCTATTATCTAAAAGAACCAGTTTTTCATAAAAAAATCAAAGGCATATTTAGACATTAACGGCTGACAATTCGGATGACTGAAAGCAAACACAAGACTCACCGCTTTATAGATGCTTAGAGGACAAGGAGCGTGGGAGAGATCGATGAAGGGGTGAATGAAAAACTGATCATGATTAATTCGCTCAGAAGGTCTACGTTTTAGCAGTTTGGATAGAAGATCAATACAATCTGTGCTGTATGTTGAACGATCGGGGATCTAAAAAAGGTCTGGATATTTAAGAATAAGAAATTGGTTTGATTCTACGTACGCGAGATCTATTGATTGGATCTAACTAACCACTATAGTTAATGCCGATAAGAGGTGTCAGAATGAGGATTCATCATAATTTCTTTATCCAATTTGATTGTTGAAGGCACTTCCACTAGTAGGATTTGAGATACGATTTTATCATCATTAAATGAACAGAAAAAATATATATAATTAAACGATTTATCAACTAATAACGGTGACTAGAAAATTAGATGCGCAAGATAAATTGTTAACCAAAGAGAAAATACTCTATTGACGTAGCGATCAATCATAACGGATAAGAAAGTAGCCCACTGAATGAAATGACCGTCCAGTGAATGGTTTATACTGTTTCAAAGTAAAGACGAGATTGTTTTCATAAGATATCATTAGAGCAACAACTCTTAGATGCTCAAACTTTCGAGAGCAATTTTTAACGCCCATATTGGAACACACGGAACCGTCATTTTCTGGAAGCGATAATACATTGCTTTAGCGACATGTCAAAGATACATGAAGTCCGAGAAGTTCTCTTCAGTAGCCAGCGAAAATGCAAACGTAATTCTGATGGGACAAAATAGAACTTACTTGATAAGAAGGCTTGTTTTACATCTTGTTGCCTTGATAAAGTATAATAGAGTCTTACAACCGTCTCGGGAAGTGATTCGACCAAAAAGGCAACTTAATTTCTCGACTTTTAAATAATGAGTGCTAGTGATTTGAGTTATCCTAGATGAACGAAACAAGACTACTAAATTAATAGGGACACATGGAATGTAATTTTTAGTAGTGAAGTATTTCGTTTAAATAAGTATTTTGTCAAATTTACTCCCGTCTGGAAGGTGAAAAACAGCGTAACAAAAACGCATTTAAATTGAGTTCAATAGTTGTTTTCTTCATTTCGCTCAAAATGTACCACGCAGTAACTCCACGAAATAACCTGAAAAAGCATTAGATGTCAGAAAAATGATGAGAAAATCAGTTTTCTTAAATTGGTTCTATGAAAAACACGTGGATGTATGAAAAAGTGTATATAAATTTCACCAAAAATGCCATGTGTAATTGCCTATTCAACTAGCATCGAATACAAATTTATTACGCTATATCATAAACGTGGCCAAATATAGCGTGAATATTTGCAATATTAACCCGATATCGAATCGAAATTAATATCCAGATACAAAAATTACAACTGGTCCAAAGTGAGAATAATTATATATTTGTTGTATTGATAATCCAGCTCAATAAATTAATGAACACCTTTCAACATGCAATCTAAGATAAGCATAAAAGTAGTTAATGTAAAGGATAAGTCTCCCCGCATAGATCTTTTAAATAATCTGGCGGCATAGCAGTAATGTGAAGAGCTACAATGACAGAGGTAATGAGATCGAACCTCATCCATTTGCATCCAGTGACTGAACTGACTGATAAATAGTTAAAGGCAGAAGAATGCGATTTTATCATCAGAGATCCCAGACTACTTTGCATGTATAGTGTATGAGTGTATAAATAAATTAGCACATAATTTATCGCTCTACATTTAATTGCTATTAATTTGGCCTTGTTTGTAGCATTTTGGCCCTATGTAAAAAAAGTATCTGCAATGGACTTTTCTCAGTTCATCTTGGGTATAGTGAGATTGTCATCATAGGAAGATTTAGCCATTTTCCGCATATAAACAAATGAAAATCATAGGGGTTTTGTTTAAAGGGACACCAGTTTTTCTTGCGATTTGGCGAAATGGTATAATCAGTCAATAATATAAAAATTTTAATTAATAAACCAAGACTCACCGAGATTGGAGTATCTTCCAGCAGCTTGGCTTTTACACCTTCTTTAGAGTTGCAATGAAACGGAGTTTTGCCAAATAGGCATTCTTCAAATTCAAAAAATAGTCATAAATTAAGTGAAATTACAAAACAAATAACCCAGTAACACTTAAGGAATCTTACGGTAGAGGATAATGCCTACAGACCAGAGATCACAGGACTTATCATATACACCATATTTATAGATTTCCGGAGCCAAGTAAAGAAGGGAACCCCGAACTTCGTTCATTTTCACAGTTTCTCTCATCGACTTAGCGAAACCAAAATCTACCAAAAAACAGTCCTTTCGAACTATAGCACTTACCCGCTAGTTTTAAAATAGGAGGAGTAGAAGCTGTAAGGAGAATGTTTTGGGGCTTAATATCCATATGCACAATGTTTCTCTCATACAGGTAATGTAGTGCAAAAGCTAGAATGGATTAATTCATGAAAAAAGTTACCATACCAAGTTGCTGAAGGAAATATCTGATAGTTCTTTCTGAAAGACGTTTTTCAGTCTTAAGGAATGAGCTTAAGTCACCCCCGCCTAAATATTCCATGAAAATATACACATATTCTGAGTCCCACTAAAAGAATGCTAGAACTAAACAATTAAACTAACTTACAGTGAAATCCATCATTGACACTATATTTCGATGATGTAGCTTTTTCAAAATACCGATTTCTTCGACAAGATTGTCCTGAGCCTTTTTGCATAGAGACTTCTTTGATATTCGCTTGACTGCATAAATACTCCGACTTTTCTGTCAAAATGATTGGGCTTGATTACTACTTACCTGATTTATGGCTTTGAAAACTTCACCGTATGTCCCTCTACCGAGAAGATCGGTAAAGACATAGCCGAAAACGTTAAGCATCTGAGTCAAGCTACAAGAAAGTATTAACATTAACTGCCAAAAATGAAACGTAGATTAGAACGCAAAATCATTAGCCTTTCTCTAATATGAAAAAGTTACAAACGGGTGATATGGGCTTGCTATTTCAATCCGTAATAAATTAAACAAAATTTCAAGCTATTTGAAAATTAAACGTATTAGCCGTAATAATATGAGAAGATTGATCTTAATTGCGCATTAAAACCTCTTTAACTCGTTTGCAAACCCTACACAAACTTTAAAAAATATAATTCAAGTGTATTTATTTACGGAAATGAAATAAAGTGATGAGTTGTAGTAAATTAACCTTAGTTTATCCACAAAGAGGAAATTACCTTAGATTGGAAAATTAGGTTTCAGCCTAAATTTCTCACAGACTTTATACGAACCTGTGAAGGTCACGAGTGGTACCAGGTCTGGCGATTTTAAACGCATATTTAAAAACTTATTAATGAATAATAATTTACCATTATCTTGAATACGTTAACATTAAATGAACTGAATCTTATTTCAGTCATTTAATACGTAGGATTTAATATTTTCACTTCCAACATGTGCTTGCTTTATATTCTTTTCATTTTTCGTTTTTATAATAAACTGGTATTTCACGGTTTATTTGGAAAAGTATTTTACAATAATCTGCTTTGCACATCAGAACAGAAACTTTTTAATAAGCGTCTTAAGAATACACTAACTTGTGTACATATTCATCCAAATTTTATTTAAAAATTTACATCTGCGCTTGCAAATGTTTCTTCGCTGCATATCCATGTAAATGCACATCACGCTTCTGTGAGAACATCTTTGCAAAATCTAAATATCTCGATGTATACTGCCTGTTAATCTTAAATTGCAAAATATATTCTTCAGAATTTTAGTACAAATCTATCAGAATTTATTAATTTAATGACATGCTTGCTGGATTGCTTCTTCTAATATTATATTCTTCATGAATTAAGTTATCATAGCCTCATAAAAAGAAGTAAACTACACGATTTTACAAAAGATAATAACTGTTAACGAAAGTCTATTTCGTCTTATTTAAATGCTAAACGTTGACGAAATAACCCCAGGTTGATACTTAAATAATATACCGATGACTCAGGTCATGAGAATTGAAAATTGATGATTGATTTTGTGACCCAATATTTATTCCTATAAAGAACACCATTGAAATATAATATTAATGGATATAGAGTCTAAAGTGCACACCTTTAATCAGAGGTTTCATTATCAATGTGAATTTTATCAGCTGCAATATCACAAATGAAGCATTATAATTTCAATGTCTTTCATCGAGATCAATCGTACCTCTCATTGCTTTTTGATATTTTATTAAAAAACGACGGTTTTCAACCAAACGATGATAATAATTCATATCTTTACCCCGATTAAGGAAGAGATGAACGTAGGATGTCACACTAAAACAGTTAACTATGACTGTAAGAATACTATATCAAAAACTGTACTAGTATAAACGAGCTAGATATTAGTGTTTGGGCCTATATTTTATTATCTTGTGTCCGCTTATGGATGGTAATTTTGAAATTCCAACATCGTCCAACCCGCGTTTTAGAAAGAAGGCAAGAGATCTGACGAAGCATCTTATATAAATACTCACAAACCTCAGCCCTTACAGGGGCAACTCGGGAATCTGTAAATTCAAACAGCTTTTCATGGGCAAAAGACATATGCATCTGTACAGTGTGTGCTATGTAAAGAAACTCCAGCACCCACGCACCCTGACTCATATGTCCGCAAGCTTTCTATGTGTTGAAAACCTACTTACTCATACCTCTTCCCTAGTTGTCGGTGCCTTATCGATGAACGAAGCGAAATTTGTCAACTGCCTACCGTGCCTAATTTCGCCCGTTTCTCACAGTTCGGCTTGCCCTCGATCGGTACTGACGTCGCTCTCATTCCTCTTTTAACCTTTCATTCATTACTAATTGCCCCACTTGACTCTTGATCTTCTCACTCAGGAAAGGCTGCCGTATCGTGTTAGCCTTAAAATGATCATTAGTTATATGAGGGGATATTTAGGCATGCTCCTAACATAGCTTATTTACGTGAAAAGTGCTGTTTTTCAACCGTGAATGAAATCTGTCTGCTCAATTAGGCAATTCTAGTTTAATTTCCGTCCCTTCTTTTTGATTGATTACATTTACTGATTTAATAACTCTATGCTTCATCGGAAAACTGGTTTTCCTTAGTTTTATTCACATTAAACATTCACTAAATTGAAAATGTCTTGACATTACCTATTAATTTTCGCTCTAGATATACTAATAATTAATTCACGCCTTTTGATATGTCTTCTTAAACACATTAACAATTTTCTTTTTAATTAATCAAACTTTAAATATATATCAAAATTGAAAAAATCCAATTAGATTTCTCTTTTAAGTTAGATCAATCAGTGTTAACTATGTAAGTGCGAAGAAATACATAGCATAATTACAGGTTAGGATGTTATAAATGATCCTTCATAACAGAAAATGCCTAGAAGTTCTCCAAAAGAGGTCTAGCAATATTTGCTATAGTTTATGTGTGATTTAATTTTTTTGTATTTTGCCCTATCAATCTACTAAATATTCCACTTATTTTCACATCTGTAGCAAGATTGAATGAATATCGAATCAAGGAAGTGCAAATCTACGTCATGGATGGCAACGTTTAGTTCATTTGATTTCATCAATTAACGACGTCATTCCGTTAATGAGAATCAAATATGTTCAAAGAAAACTATTCACACGCTGTAAATGAAGAAATAATGGGCAAATTTTTGACTAAGCTGGCACGGTCGTCTACTGAAACTGATTTTAAAAAATTATTGAAATTGTAGAAATACTTATCCAGTACGTGGAAAATAGTAATCCGTGAAATTTCCATTGATAGACTTCAAACAATACAATACCTCACTTTGATTTCTAGAGGAAGAAAAGGGGACTATAAAATTGCCATTTTAACAAATCCGGCTTAGGAGAACTCGTACTTTATTGGGACGGAAACTTTCTGTTTTCACGCTTCACTCCTTTTAATATGCTTAGCATTTACATCTATAAATCGTCTTTGTTATGAATGAAATGATACCTTTTAATTTCCCTTCTTTGCTCGTCCCTTTAACTTTCACCTTGATCGTATTAACAGCTGCGCAGTACAATCAAGAGATCAGATTTAAACACAAATATTATTTATTACCATCTTTGTAGGAAGTATTGATACCATGCTTCGTCGTCCGTTTAGAAGCGACTTATATTTTGCTATGCATCAAGACGCCGAAAACCATATATTGAAGCCCCAAGGTCTATGTCATTGTCTGCGCATGAACAATTTCCACAGGTGGTCCCCAGGTCGTCCATCACTCTTATCAATATCCAGAATTATGCTATTTCCGTCTTCTTGACAGATAGTCTAGACGAAAACTCTCATCGGTCCGAAGGTGGGTTGACCTTCAAATATCAAAAGTCTTAGTTAAATTAATTAGGTGTCTTGGATACCCATACAACTATCTTCGCCCACTCTCCGGTTCTGAATCAGCTGTAGCTTTGCAATATTGTGTTAGTACCTAGATCACAGGAGCAGAAAATGGACCATCAGTATCGCCACATTGGCTTCACAACATTTACGTTACTAGAAATTGATGAACTCCACACTGCTTTTACCATAAACCTCATGTATTTAAGATATTTAGTGGTTAAATCTAAACGACTTTTTAAAATAAGTGTTGAACATGCTATTTCACTACAACTCCTGTCCACAGTACCCATACTCTTTTGAATTGATTAAATGCCGACCACTATGACTTCTAAAGCCTGGAAGTATTAATGCAATAACAACAGCATGCTTTCTCCTCAGACTACGGTGATTATCGTAGATTAAAAAATTTGTACTGGAGTTTATCAGTAAAAAGCACAGATAATGGTAGAACTCGAACTTTCTGATCCCTATATGAATATTGCCGGTTCTCAGCCACTTCGAATAAACTGCAATATAACCACTTTCTAGCAGAAGGCCACGTGCGACCCAAATTTAATGGAGAGTAAGACCCTAAATCTCATTTTTTTTTAAGATCAGCACATTTAAATAAACTCCGAAAATTTTTAAATGTAAGAGTCAAAACAGATTTAAAACTAAGTATCCTTCAAATGCCACACTTCAGTATATCTCGCATTGCATACCCAGTTATCACAGATATTTTCTTATAGCAAAAATGGAAAATTGCATTATATATTATTTTTTGAATCGGATTTATTTCAACATATTTCAAGGAAATAAGGTTCTGAGATGGCTTCGTATTCGATCAATTGGTGTTACTCCATCTTCATGGATGTAAAATTTGCTCACCAATTTCATAGTTATTAGAAAGGAAAAATACTTTTTAAAGACTTAAAGTCAGATTCTGGAAAATTTATGTTAATCAGCTTTAATATTTCTCATTGAAAAAAAATGTTCTTCCACAAGAATTGCTGATTAACACAAAGAGGTTCATGAAATTTATGATCCGGGAAAAAGAAAGTTCAAAGAGAATATAAATGATGGCGAAAAGGATATTAATTTATACGACTCTCTATCGATAACTCAGTTTTGATTCTTATAATAGAAATCTCAGAGGTGGTCTCCTTGGTCTTCAGTCATTCTTTCAACCTGGACTAATGAGCAATGTTTTAATCATTTCAAAGATGGTCCAATTTTCCGTTCGTCAATCATCTACAAAGTCTCTTATAAGCATATTTATTGAAAGAGTTTCAGCCTTTTGTCTCAGTTCGTTTTTTTTATTCTGGCGTCGTTGGGCTCTGCTAAAGGAAAATATATTAGAATTTTTTTTATTAAGTAAGTCTCTGGTTAAGTAAACTGTAATTTGACTCCCAATTCTGAAAATGGCAAATAGCCACTCCATTTGTGTGATCGGAATAGTTTGAAACGTCCGTAAACTTGATTCATGAAACGGTTACAACATAAACTAATTCTATGGAACTATTGTAGGATGTTATACTCTAGCAAATTATAAAACTAAATACTACTCATTGCAGTTAAATTGAGTATAAGATGAGAAGAATTAAAACTATAGCTATCTTCTATGTTAAAAAGGAAAATGGTGCAATATCATGTAAGATCATCTGCCTTCTCAACCATTGGAAAAAAGCAAAATTGAAGCGGCAAGACCGACATTTATTGAATAAAAACTCGATCAATAAGGACTGAATATTGTAGACAAGCATTTGTTGCAATCCGGGGACGAATCATGAAAGTTGAATTTTGAAATATCCATTTAGTGAATATTGTACCAACCCGGACTCAAAAATCAAATGAAGTAAGACTCAGTGATATCTTGACGTTGCTCTCCGTATATTTTTGCCTTCTCTTAATCATTTGTTGGACTTCCTCTTATTCGGTGGCGGTTGCTTTTCACAGTTGAAAAAGTTGTAAATTTTTATTACTACGTGTAATAGTAACAAAATGAGAATATAAAGGATCTGATATTTCAACCCAAAATTTTAGCAACATTTTCAGAAATCGGAACCAAAATGGAATCCTCAAAAAGATTTATTTAATATTAATTTTGTTTAATATAAAAACGCATCGTAGAGCTCAAAGTAGAAATGGAGGAATTGCATTATCTCACGCGATATTGTTGCAAGTCGTCCTTTCTCATGAATATTTTAATCCAAAGCATAGATATCTGTATATTTTATATTATATAACAACATGGTTTGTAATTTTCAAAATCCCTAATGTTCAATGCAGATTCGTTACATCATACCTGGATTCACCTGGTTTGATCAAATTTCACTCAAATATCATGAAGTATCGTCAAGAGTGTATTTGTTTAGTTCATTGATAAAATGCAATATTCAGGAATTATACTTCAATCAGTCATAGTTTTTTCTCCTATCCACCAACATTCATAAGGGGAGTAATCGGATGAAACAAGTAAATTTCGTAATAAATCTAACTTACAGATGGACCATTTATTTGGGTGTATATCAGCTGAGAAGATTTTGAAATGCATATGCAGTTTGAAAAGAAAATCATCATTATTTATAAATAACTGAATTGAAGTAAATTCGAGAAAAATAGTTGCCTTCATAAACGTTTCTAGCTCAAGATATTGGTGATCGAATGTTAAAGTGTCCGAGTACGTTCTTCATTCTCCCTGAGTGCACGTCTGTGACAGTCAGGCCCACAGTGTATGACCATATGATAAACTATTTTTGGGACACGGCGATATGAATAAGATTAACCTTCCCTTGTCATCAAATGTATCTAGTTGGAAAAAATATTGCAATCAACGTAATATAATACAGTGCGATCTATTAAAGATGTGTTCTCTACGTACTTAGATCCCAAAAGCATAAAAACACTTTTTGAACTGGAAATGTGACTGAATAAAACTCGGTAGTCTGTCAGACACTTTATCCTATTAGCTCGAGTCACCATAATTAGTTGTATTTTCTTAATAATTATACTTTAATATTTTAATGGCTATCTTGGTAAATTTCATGAACAAAAGGTGCTGTAATAGCAAAAGCCAACTTTCAGTTTATCCTATATATTCAACCGAGCCGTACTTTCTATTTCGTAGTTTAATAGAGACTTACATAAATAAGGACTCATCCACCGGGCCCCAAAATAATTATCGAATTTTAACGTCACCTAATCCCTGCTTCTTGAACAATTTCATATTACTCTGTTCTCTTTTAATGTAACTATTCTACCATCATTTCTATCTCTTTTCTATTTTATGATAATGGATTTCATAAGGATTGAAGAGGCAGTGACTTAGAGAATTTTCCTCTGTCCTAATCTGGTTGCTTCCGTGCTAAACTTTCTCTTTCAAATGCCATGATTTCCACCCCATATTTCTAAAAGAACCTCGCCCACGCTTAGAGATCATACAAGTTTATCGTGTTTACTCTCTATTATGCAAAATTATGTCATAGGTGCTTAGTTGATTACCCTCAAATTATATGACCCCTTTAATTACTACCCCTAAATTAAAGTACACTATTCTAATTTTAGCAACGCTTAGATGAGAAAATGGCGAATTTTAACGGCGGGAATTTAAAATCGTCTTGAATTTTTTAAACTTCATTATTGCATGACAGTTTCCAATTTTACTAAATCCACTCTCATAAGGTATGAATAAAGCTGACTCAGTGGCAGAATATTAATATTTGGTGAAAACACAGAACAGGCGCCATCCTCGAGGCTGGTAAGCCTAAATAGTGATTAATGAGTGGATTAGGGCTGAAAACGGATGCGTTACTTAAAGTGGAAAAATCTGTAAGTGGTTTGCTGGCAATGGAGTGAATCATGCGCAGAAGGAAGTCGAAAACGGGGTTAAATTTGCAATTGATTGAAGTATATAGTCAAATATTGGAAGGAAAAATATGTTACCGCATCACCGTTTTCATTTAATAAGTTGCATCATTATCCCCTATAGTAAAACCATCTCAGTGTCCGCTTTTCGCTCTTGCCTATTATAAGAGGTTAATGTAATGAGATGGTATGACCAATAAGCTCAAGCGAATCTTGAAGCATGAATTTTGAAACATTATAACAATCTGCTAAATTCAGAATTCAATTGGAGTATGGGTCGTTTTTAGTGTCCTACTCACATCATTCCAAACTGGACTTTTTACATTCCCTCATTATAGATTCTTTAGTGTTTTTATGGATAAAAATAATATTAATAATTCTCTGGCTCAATTTATTGAACAGGACGCAAACACAAAGTTCTTTTCTAGCTTTTTACTCATTAAAAAGATGTCAAATTATTGCCAAAAATTAAGCAATAGCGTATAATTATTAGATTGAATAAAGGGAAGGTAAAATATGATAAGGTAAAAAAGATGTCAAAAATATATCAAAATTTTCAACTATATATTTTCCTCATTCACCGTAAGCGTTCCACAGACGCATTTTTCCTAATTTTATTGCTCGCATAAGTGTCTCTGTATTATTCATATGATTCTAGGGAAAAAGTTTCCTGTTAGCTCTTTATCACTTTTCTAGTATCATTCATTTTGAGTCACAGTAATATTGCGAAGAAAATAGGGCTAGAAGGTAGTACGAATCCTGGTAACCGAGTAAGTTCCGTAATACTAAATCAGTTTGGGGAGGGAGGTGTTAACCTGAAGCATCTTAACTCCTTGAAGACACAGGTGTACTGGAACAGTATGACCAACCTATTAAATTAATCTACTCATTAATCAGGTAGGAACACAGCAAAGTAAGCTATCAGTGGTCGCCTAGGAGTCAGACTCTGATATTTAAAGCATATAATGTCATGTCATTCAGATAAAACAGGACTCTTTTGATACAATATTAGAATTCAAAAGTCAGTTACTACACCATAGACAATAATGACAATGATGGAATTTAAAATAAAAAGCAGCAAAAATAATATTCAGAATTAATACAAAAGAATAATTGTTGGCAAAATATCTACTCTATCGCCATTTCTGTATTAAATTACTTTAATAGAATAACCAACTGGAGTATAAATAATAATACAATTTTTGTTTCGAAAATACTGCAAGCCTTGTGGACAGGCCGGTGGAAGAGTCGTAGTTTACAGTTATTCTATCAAAATAACACAATTTTAAGTCGGTTTTAATTGGATTAGTTTATATAATGTGACAATAACATTTTATTTAACTAAGGTGCAGTTAATTTACGTGCATTCTCTTACTCATGACACAAGATGCAGCCCCAAATTTTTTTTTTAACCAGCCCAACTGGATAGAATTAAAGTCATATTTCCATTTCAGCTTTACAACGAAATCTTTTTGTAATAGGAAAGCTGGAAATTCAAATCCCAATAAATGATAATCTAGCCAATACATTTAAAGCATTACTAACATCTAAGATGGCAACAGGTGTGACCCGAGGACCCTATTTGCATTGTTCGATATGGGCAATGCATATTCCGCTCAGTAAAATCTCAATAGCCAACCGCCACTCTTAAGCTTGAAAAGAGGTACAAGGATGTGCTCCACTCTTAAAAGTCATACTTCATATATTAGGCGTTGTCATATGTTTAGCAATTAAGAAAATTCAAGAACGTTTGTATCTGCATACATTGCAAATAATCTCGGAGTTCATTCATTGGTTGGGGTCAGAGTCAACCTTAGTGGTAGCTTAATATAGTTAACTATAGCTGGCTATCAAAAAACATACCAAACAAATAAGATAATTATAAACCGCATAAATTAGAATGAAAGCGAAAATAGGTACAATATCTCCGGTAATATTTATACCAAAACACTCCCAGGCACAGCACATAAGACTACATATTTCAATAAACCCTTAAAACAGCCACCGCACCCGAATAATATGCTGGGAGAAAATAATAACAGCATCAGAAACACCAAGAACCAAGTCAACAGATCGGGATATGGGGAAATAATAATGGGGTGGACGAGCAATTGTACTGCATAAGCTGATATCGAAGACAACTCTGCAGAGGAGAATCCAGTAGAAAGAAGGAAAGGAGGCAGGAATCAAGAGATCTGAAGATGCCAACCAAGGAGCTGTTGATCAAAACCTGTGGTAAAGAGATTGCATTGACCCTCTTCTGCCCATGCGGCGCTGGTTATTGCGCTCGTGTGACCCTTCAAATAAAATACAAAATCAATTAATAAGTAATATTGATCATCACTAAGTGATATGAGTCAATTATGTCACCGATATTCCCAATTCAGTTAAGCTTGATCTGAATAAACCTATCCAGTTTTCCTGTTCATTGATTATTTAAAACAGTCTCTCCACAAGTTCTATTATTGTAACCCGACATATCTTGTATACTTTAAAATTTGGGAAACAAGCCACCGAAGGATTTGAACCAGAATAACCTTACAACCGCGCCAGCCCAGTAGGTACTTTGGACCATCATGAGGAAACAGTGAACATCTACTGGAATATGAGATATTCTCAGCCAAAACCCCATGGTGCGCCATTAATAGTGATCATTGTGACAACATGGTTGTTTTCCCTCACCTTTGTATATTTGATGCCTTGTTCTATCTCTCGTCCACCTTATAGACAATTATTAACTTGTCATATCTATAAGACGTTTCTTAGTAATGGTTTATTTGATCCACGCTTCCAATAACTGATATTTAAGCGGTCGTAGGATCGGATCCAATGTCGCTCCAGTTTTTCGAAATGTAATATTGAAACTGGAGTGGTTACTATGACGTACGAACAACAATGAAAAGCAGTCGAGCCGAGCCGAAAAGGCTTTGGACAGAATGAATCACAAGCCGCGAAAAGATGATTAACATCCATTGTGACAAATATACGTGAAGTTGGTATTTGTTCGGAAGTTATGGTTCGTCTGTACAGAGGTAGGCATATATCAATAAGAGCAATTTATATTATTATGGTAATAAACGAAATATGTCATGACTAAGAACTTCTAGCGATTGCTTAATTGGTTTATCGAAAAACAAAATAGGAAGAAATGGGAACATGTCGATTCAAACTGAAGAAAGGAGGCAGATTCCCCAAATCCATAGATTTTCCCCTTCGAAATACCGGACAATATTCTAATGTTATTATACATAACGAAATGGAACGATAGAGATGTGATTGTCCTGCCTTTCCCGGAAAAAAGCCTTCCACATAATGCCCACAGAGACTTGACTCATCCAATATTTAAAGAGTTGACCATTTTTGGTTCTTGTCATTATCAGTATAATAACAGTTTAAGAGGCTTTACCAGTTTTCTTCGAATTAAAACCACCGGAAGTAAGCTAATGGACATTCAGCAATTAATATGATTAATTAAAATGCGTCAAATAGTAATTAGTGACAGTCCAATTACCATTTTCCTATTTATATCTGATAAGTTCTATCTACTAATATTTCTGTGATACTTTATTAGCCTCTCATTTAAGCTCCACCATAATTACAATCGAAAAAAACACAGCTTCTAACTAAGAATTCCGCAATTAAGTTACAGCTATTTACGTGGCTAATATTCCGAGGAATGCGTCCAATTCTTGACCCGTTGGAAGAAATTAACCGCAGCGTTCGGTTATCCAGTGGCAAAGCAAGAACGTATGACATCATCGAAGCGCTATCAGTGCCTCCTGTCACATTCTGAGATGAGGCCCCAGGAACAGCTGTGGATCCAGATGTTCCAGAGGCACCCATAGAAGCATTCACAGCTGTTCCTAGAGCTATTATTGCTGCAGAAGCCGCCGCATTTCCACCTTCACCAAAACCGGATGTGGTATTGTTGTGTGACTGGAATAGACCAGATCCAGAAATGGCCAGTCGATTGATACTGGCGTCTGTGCGGACTGTGAAGAGGGGCGAACGGAGACTACGAAGATCCCAGAGTCGACAGTATCGATCGGTGCCTGCACTCACTATCTGGTGTGGATTGGAGCCGGGTAGGAACTGTGCGGTGGATACGGTTCTAAAAGTAGGAATTTCAAAGTGAGAACTTCCTGAAAAGTAGGCAGATGCGGTTCAAAATCTAAATGAATTACCAAGTTTAAATTGGAAAGCACAAGTGGATATAATTAATATTTCACATTTGATTCCAGATACACTTTGATATTGAAAACTTTACATAGACCAACCCAAAATTATTGGAAAAAATCAAACGAAATGTTTATTTCTTAATTGGCTATCTCTAATAATAGAGTGGATATTGGCAGGAAGCACGATCTAAATAAGAATTTGTTACAGAACATCTTATATACAAGGCAAAATAGAATGAATGGACACGCATTTTTGTAAGACCTTAAAAGATGGAAAGGAGGAGAAAAACATAAGGAGGAAGAGATGAAGTAACCACCTTGTCACAATGGCTACTTCTGTCTCCAGTAGTGTGATATCGTGGTCTAAGTTTCTCATTGATCCCTGTACACTCATGCCGGTCTGTGTGGAGGCAAGTGCTTCCATATTGACTGGCGAGGAAGCTAGCTTAGACTGCTTTCAATTCCTCAATAATAGGTACTTAGTGGCTTGCAGTGGGTTTAAATAAATAAATAAATGTAAATCTTCGTCCCTGAGTAATTAGGATCCAGTATAATCACTTAATTGATGGGCTTTCATTCAAGCCTAAATCGCATTAATTATCTTAGACGTGGCGAAAAAAACACCGATAATGAAGAAAGACAGAGTACATTACTGAAATCGAGATGAAGAAAAATTCATAAACAGAAATTAGGGGGAGAGTTCCAATTTTTCAGATTATGATAATTATAATTACTCAAGCAAATCAATTCCTTTGTACACTAATATCCAAAATCAAAACAGTCAAATAAACAGAATTATGGTTTGAATTTCTATTAATCGAGAAAGGTACAACTCCTACTAAATCCAGGATCCTATCAATGAGAACAACGAGATGTCGATGAATCAACTTACCGACTATGTGCTTGCTGAACGTGGACTTCCAGCCTCGGTTGTCTGAAATCCCATACCCTGAACGTCGAATCTCTTGCCGATGTAACTACCACGGGTAGTGGAAGACAACATCTCACATCAGTGAGTTCGTGGTCATGACCGGCGAGTGACTGCACCTCCTGACCAGTGTTGAGATCATAGAGGTGACCAAGACGATCCCAGCTAGCGGTAACCAACTGCTCCCGTCCGCAGACAAAGTCGGCTGCAGCAAGGGGATAGGAGTCAAGAGAGGAAGATGACCCGCCAGTGCCTCCTGTCTCACCCAAACTGGCTGATTGGAACACGGCGGAGGGGTCGCGAAGTTGGATTCGGTGCTGGACATTACCTAAAATACCATATCACAGAAACAAGGTACGCAGATAATACTCTGAAATTTAATTATCTTATATCGATTACTTATCAAAAAATGAAACATTTTCCCAAAAGTATCTTATAAGCATTAGAACCATTAATAAGGAAATTCAAAGAAATCTTGAATCCGCAAAGAAAAGTGAAATAAAGTAATATAAATTACTAACATGGATTTTAGAACGACTAACTCAGAATCGCAAATGGCTTCGGACAGTTCCACGACCAGACATAAAAGATACTTTCATTAAACATAGTCATCAATTGAAGACTTAACACTATAGGGCAATTGGTATTATACATCAATTAAGGCCATTTAGGTCACCCCGAATGGTAAATTTTTTTAAGTCTTATAAAGCTAATGGAATTTACCTAGGTGAGACGGAAATATCATAAAAAAATTAGTTAAATTATTGACTTAAAATGGGACCACCTATTGGATGACGATGAATATCTTAATTCACCTTAAAGACTAAAGGGACGGAAAACTCCCACACATTTTTATCGGCAATAAAAACAACTAGCCGGCAAGAAAAATGAGATTTCAATCGAACAAGCTAATCAAAGGACACGCAAATTAACTCCATAAGTCAAATGAAGTATACGGAAAATTTAAATGTCTCACGTCGACACTTTCCTTTAAAGCACCCAATCGAAGTTCAACACTTATTAATACAGACCATTGAAACAATGATTAAGACTACAGTGATACTCGAAATTTCCTATGACTGATGAGAATGTTTCCTAATATTTTACTTGGGTAGAGAAATATGCTGGCTCGAATTTCACATTATACCACACCTCATGTCAAAAATTAGCTACTGTGGTCAGTCATCCACACCTGTTAATATGCATAGATGAGTCATATAACCTCTAGATTGCGCCTGCAGCTTATTCACGCAATTAATTCCATTCTAATTCGAAAATCTATGTAAACGAGAGCCTATCCTTGCAATTTCAAAAAAAGGACCTCTGCGTACTTCGACGAAGGAAGGAGATTTGAATAGTGGACAGCATATTCTCATCTCACTTCAGTTCGTACCTTTAAACTACCTTGGTGCATTTTAATTCACAGTTGAAAATCCAACCTCAAATGTGGAAACATTGAGAGTACAGTCATTCATCCATTTACTTCAGTCGCATATCGATCCATCTCAAAAAAGAGAAGGATCGACTCTCATAAACATGAGGAAATCTCACATTATTTCTTTTATACTTTCCATGGTTAATCATACTTTACATATTTCTCTTCAAACAATTTTTCGCCATATTCGGTAATGACAAAGACCACCATTTAACTAATTTTGTCCTATGCTACGTACATTTTAAAACAGCCCGAATACTAGACGATTGTTTGTACTTTTATAAAACTCTGTCCTATTTTTTAATCATTATCCTTCCGAAACTCAATAGTAGGGGCATGGCTCTAATTCACCCAACCATTTACCTCAGTCATGTCCGTCGGATATGATATTTAATCCGCATTCAAATCAATTGACTGCAAGATAAAAAGTCGATTATCTTTAGGCAAAAATCCTCTCTCTCCCATCCCTATTTTCAACCTTTTAGATCCAAACATACGACTTGAGTAGAGATAAAGTATCTTTGAGTCACATTTATGAGAAACTCTCACTATACCATGATGCTGATCAGAAATGACCTGCGTGGTTGGTCATCCACATCACTGGTGGATGTTCAACAGTAAGCATCTCGGCTATCGATGCACAATCCTTCGAATGTTTTTTAACTTAAATTGATTTACATTTGTTTTCCCATAACAGATACTAAAATAGCATCTACTAATTAATTTGCTTTAATGTAAAGTCGAGACAGCCACATTTCTTGCAGAAAAAACTTGAAACCATTTTCGACCACAACCAAGCTAAAATGATCTGAAATCAATATAAGTTAATCCAATTGGCCTATTTAAGAAACCAGATCACCATATTTCAGCGAATAAATTGAATGAACACTTAAATCAAAGCAAAATATTTTTAAATCCCAACTTCTTGAATGCCGTATTCCGACAAGAATGATCTGAATACCAGACCTCTGACTGTCAACGACTTCTCAACAACGTTAATTCGTACTTTTAGCTACTTTGTTCAATTTCAAATCACAATTAAAACATTAACTTCAAATGTGGACGCATCCTAAATTCATGCGTTGATTCATTCACCCCCATGTTTAGGTTGTTAAAGCGTGTAAAACCAATTATCTTCAACTGGGCAACTCTCACCAAGTTTCGACGTTAGTTACCCTTCATAGTTCAATGATTAATTACACTTCTTATAATTCCATTCAGGGCGTTATCTTCCATTGACAGTAATAACGTAGCATCTTCCAAGACCGTCATTTAAAAAGTTGAAACCATTTTCTGTAAAATTGCGCTAATGGCTGCAGCCACGAGAGAATTGACCTGAAGGGATACTAAGGACATCGTAAGAGAGTGAAAAGACGTAATTAAGGGGGATCAGAAAACCACAGTTTCGGAAAATATCACCTGAGAATCCATCACTAGACCACAAAATTTATAGCGGAGTTTAAAAATTTTAGAAACACTTCAAATGTCCATATGCTATAAATTATCTGACCAAGAACTTTTATTCTGATCCTTACCAGTTGACTTACACTGATAGATTAGGAAGTTCAAGAAAGTTACTCCTAACTTCATCAAGCTACATAATGCATTCAATTAGTAATTTTTAAGCAATAAATAATAATGAGGCTGTAGTATGCGCATAGTTGAAGGTCTTCCAATTCCATTAATATAATCGAATAGGTAGCTTCTATTCGAGACACAGAATCGAGGCATTGTGAACCATTAAGTCTGATAACCAAGTGCCTTACATCCTACCTCGTAATGACTTCAATTCTGACCCAGATTTGAACTAATCGAATTCATTGTCTAGAGAGCTTAGAGTCTACTCATAATATTTTGCTTAGACAACACTGTTTCATGGTACACTAATCGACGAACCAACTCCTTTTCGTATCTTTTCCTCCTGATCATTAACTCGGTAGTTTTTGCTTAAAATTACACCTTAACTAGAAATTGTAGTAGCAAGTGTACTTTTTGTCATTTTGAACACTTGGGCAACGGCGAACTTGAGTTCTGTGTAGTATGAGAATGTGCCAGGTGTAAACTTTGAACATTGGGCTAGAAAGTAGAATGATTAGACACACGAAAGTTACATTAGAGTAGATACTAGTTATTTATTTAAATTCAAAGAAGATGATAATTCAGATATTTGCATAAAGCACCTGTTTAATGATGTCACCCATTTTTTGAAATAAACAGGACAAATATTAAAGCAAAGAAGTTATTTCCCACTGTGTATTTTTACTTCAGCAGTGTGTAAGATAAACTGCAGCACATCCAATACGAACCAATTAAGATATGAATAGAAATCAAACGATACGAATCACATTGTTCGGGTCCAAACCCTTGTCATTAGGGATAATGTAATACACTATAAACATTGGAATTACATTTTTCTTTGATCTTAAAAAAACTACGCAAAATATTTCCAGAGTAATGATGAAGAGGGCTCAATCTTGTCATCTTCAGGTTCTAGGCGTCCGACTACATGAAAAATTTACGTTGAGACACGGCACCTTGAGTACGATTGACTTCCACTGTTATCATGAGCATCTCGTTGGTCTATCTAGACACTTATTATTAGCACAATATACTAAGATGTGATCTAATCAAGATATGTTCTCTCTAGATACTGTGTACACAGTTCCCAATATTTTACAAAACTGGGTTCCAAACCCAATTAGCTGGGGGTAGGAACAGGGAAACACGATGCATCACAAATGCACAGGAATTTTAAATCGAAGAGACATCTTAGTAACGAATCCACCATTCTAAAAACATCATTCGTATAATATGCATTTTGTACACCATCTTAAATTTAGGATAGAGTATGTTCTAGAAAATTCCCACTTAAGGACCCGTCTGTTAAAACCTCCAAATTGCAGTCTCTTTCTTTGCCGTACCTAACTGATATGCATTCAGCTGCTCTCATATCTATTAACATTGGATACACTGGCGCATTTCAGCAATTCAGAGATGGGAGTTTCGTCATTCCAAGATTTATGGTTGGTAGTTAAATACTATGGACGTCTCAGGTTAGCAGAAGGAAGAACTAAACCCTGTGTCGCGACAAATTCACGAGTCACTTTCTTCTTCTTCGAATGCGTTCAAGTTACAAAGCAATGGCCATTATTCAATAACATCTATATATTAAAAATATTGAAACAAAAAAAATAATAACTCAAAACTTATACTCACCATCAGTAAGGTTTTCATTCTCACCACACACGAAGTCTTCTAAAAAACGAAAAAATTTTTGAATATAATAGACTAAAGAATAGAAATATTAAAAACAGTAAACAGAACATTAATAATAGTAACTAGGCTGACGAAATCAATCTCACAAAAACTCAAAGATATCGAGGAACAAATCAATATTGCCATACAAGTTTATCAAGAACCGTCTATACGTTTGTTAAGCACGAGGCCACGAGACTGATGTTCATCGGTGCGCATTCTATGATGTAGATGGCTAGACACTGTGGTTAAATCAGATCAACAAGAGGGATAGTAGAATGCAAGTTTCTCATAATAGTTGCGCTATGGTAACTTCCCTTTACACAAAGCACGTGTCGTTAACATTTCCCATAATAGACTTGAACTTATTGAACAAACATGGAAGGGACAAATTTTGATTACAATGATTTTGTGTGCACCTGACCAATCAGGTGACAACAATTTGTCACAAAAAGGCAAAGTAGCCTTACAGATTCACTTTAATATCCCAAATAAATATATTGCAGCAATAAATTAGAAAGATAAACACTCAAAAGTACAAACAGAGTATGACCACAAAGTAAACAAGCTTAACCTAATTTTCCAACTGATAATCGGCCACTTAAGCAAATAAATAAAATTATCAGGTAAATAAACTAGCTAACGCCTTCCAAAGTAGCAGACAATTATATTAATAAGTTATATTAATATTTAAATTACATTGAATTGGATTAGTGAATTAATTTCAGAATTCAAACTCCACTTAATGATCTTTTTTAACTATTTCCATATATTAAAATCACGTTAAAGACGGAAAAGGTGCGATCTCAACATGAATGTTGGTTTTCACTTAGCACAGGATTTAAAGGTCAAGATTACGAAGAAGAGAACTGGATATAACCTACTTAAGGTAAAGAGGTAATGCCCATTTCTGGTTCAGAAAAATTATATGATTAATGAGAAGTCGCTTGATAATATATTAATCAAGGATTGGATCGTAGTGACCTCGTCCTTATATCATATTAATGCTTTTACCTAGTGCGTAATGAGCTTCATACAACTTTGTCTATGATTCATTCCGCTTTCATAAACCCGTTTATCAACTTGCCCTTGTTTTCTAATTCCACCATATTGAGCTTTACGTCTATTCCCTATTTTATTGTGAGGACGTTCGCAGAAGGGTTATAGCTTGACAAGCTTGCCCTATGTCACTTTAGAGAACCACAAAAGAGTGGTTGTTCCTGTTTTTTTCATGCTCTCACACTCGTTATCGTAGATTGGGGTCAAATTTAACTATAAAGAAGTGGTTACCTACTTGAAGATGTTAAAAGACTAAGTTGCGTTTGAATAATTATCCTAACATAGTAGCAGAGCCACGTGCTGTCATAAGTTTATTTAGGTATGACTATTCTTAACAAGCTCACAGATAATAAAGTCGACAAATTTCAAAAGTCATCGTTGCAAATGTTAGGGTAGGGAAATACACCTACCTTCAGTGAGCTGAGAATTTTCAAGGTCACCAGAGGCACCTTGACAGGCGTTGGAGGTCGCAGATTGTCCATCAGAAAAGAGGCTGGGAGGGAGGGCGATGAGGTGAGCAGTGCCATCACCACTCCCAGTGAGCATGAGGTTGTCACGGTCACGAAAACGAACTGAGTTTACCGATCCTGAGTGACCCGAGTAGATAAGTAGACAGCTAGAAAGGCAAATAGAAAAATAGTGAGTAAAAACAGCTATCAGAAGGATTCAATTATAAACTTAAATCAACTCAATTAACTAAGAAGACAATGAAACAATAATGCATATTGACAAGTCACATATACAGTGTATGAATGAGTCAGTTGAGAAATAGGAAATACATACGCAGATCTACTAATGGACGGATATAGGTTAATACGAAGACAGGAGGGGATAAGAAAATCTTCTTATCTGTACTCATTTGATAAAGAATACGAAAACGATGAGAGGAGGACTTACTAATCAAGGCCTAAATGAGTAAGTGATTACATTACAATAGTAAAACCCGAATTAAACGTGACTCCAAGCCTGTACCGAAAGGAAATAATATACAGCATTTATTTTAATGAAGAGAGACGCCTTGGAGCAATTATTAACATTTATGAATGGCTACTGAATGTGTGAACACGCCATGTAATCAAACAAATCACATTAGTATGCAGACGTCATTACACGGCATTGCCACACACCTACCTGCCCATTTGACATGTTTAACGATGCTTACAAGTAGGCCGATTCATCTCAATTAGAGCTAATGCTAATTAAGCTCTGCAAAATAATATGAAGACATATAAAAAGGGAAACTACACTTGGAAGCTGTTGAAGAAAGTAATTTGGTAGATTCCAACTAATTTTAAGAACTAGAATAAATCCAAAATCCAATAGATCACAGTATCCCCTCCAAAATTTGAAATAAGAAAGCAATATTTAGGGCCAAGCTTTTATGAACCTCAATAACGAGTTTATGGTCCTATATGTGGGAGGTACCATTCTACATACGGGTCCTGAAAAATATAAACAATGAGCCATGGTAATTTTTTTCTAGGAGCTAGCTCCATAACTCGAAATTTCAACATTTTGACACAAACTGACTTGTAACAAATTGAGTGAAAAAATTTTCAGCTAAGCACATGATCAAAACAAACAAATTTAATCAGAGCATAAAATAGTTAATAAATGAAGAGAGAAAAACGACTTCACTATATATATATATATATAGGCGCACAATTTGAAAAAGGGGAGACACAATGGAATCACATTCAGACGCTGGTAGAACATCGAAATTAAAGTGCAAAAGTTACCATACAACGATTTATGAAATCAGACATTTCTCGTCCGTGAAATCAGAGACCACGGATTCGATTCTCATCGGTGCACACTCAGTCAGCGAAATGGTTAACCACAATGGTTAATAAAGAGGATGGTAGAATCCAAGTTTCGCAACACGGAAGCTTCTCGATGCTACCTCTCTAGCTACGATGAGTGTTGAAAAAACCGTCTTAGACTGGCTTAGGGGGTATTAGCTATTATCAAAGAAACAATAAAAGCCCCTTATTAAATTTGATGCAGAATGGATTGGGCACTAGGCAAAGCGGAAGGTAATGATGCTGCATGCGTGTGACTGCAGAAATGAGGTGATACAGCCAACTGCTGAGGAATTTGTAGTGTCATATACTTCTAATGAGTTATTACCTAGACGTAGCTCTCAGTTTGCTTTTGATCCCACTCCCCATAATAATTTGCTGAACTTTCTTTTATTCGATGGCAATTGTTTCCCATAATTAAAAATTGTAAAATGTATTGTATTACCGTGAACAATAATAACAAAGGAATATTGTGGACTAGATATAACGGAGAGGATTGAAATAAGACGTTTCTGTGGACATATCGATCCACTATTAAAATTCGTAATTGTGTCAAGTATAACCGCCTCAAAAAATGATAAAACCTTTAAACTAATTTCAAAATTAGATATGGCCGATCACGTGGTGCATACTTAATTAATTGAAGCCACAAAAAGGAAAGTAATACTAGCCAAATTCGGTGACGATTGGGGAAATCTGCATATGCAATAAGTGCAGATGTCTCAAGAACCAACTATGCATATAATTAGCGTGATATTTTCGAAACCAGCTACCATAAAATACTGATGATGAAAGTATAGTTATTTCATCAAATACTTGTAGAACGACGGAATTACCCAGAGTATTAGGAAGATAAACTAGGATCGATAAGGCAATGAAGAAATGAAAGTGTTAACAGATGATAAATCATAATACTACGTGATATCAGATGTTCCTAGTATTTACAAAGCAGAAAAGTCACGGAATCGAAAAGAGATCTGGTTGCCCTTTGAGAGGATTTAGATGAAGTTAATTACCTACTGAAATGGAAACAAAGATGGTGAAATGATAGGTTAAAACTGTTCGTTCTTATACAAAGATTTTTCCCTCCACATAAAGGTTTCCTTGAGAACTTACATTTTAGATAAGTTCGCTTCTCAAAACTGACAAACTCGATTGAGATATAATTAATAATCTTTATAAACACCCTTTAATACAGGACGAACAATTTTAAAACCATTACACCTGGAACATCCCTTAAATTAATTAGTATAAATTTACTAGGGAAGCGATTAAAAGGTCATCAATCCATCGAACGACGGCAATACATATAAACTGTTTACAGATTCATATGCCATTTTTAAGATCCCGCCAAAGGAAAGTAAGCTCTAGACATGTTCACTTTTGGTAGTTTTTCGAACCGAGCTGTCAAGAAAAACCACTGATGATGAAAGTTATACCAGTTACATCAACAACTTGTGGAATAACGAAATCACACAAGATAATATGGAAATAAACATAAGCAGGTAAAAAAATGCAGAAATAAAAGCGTGTCAATATATAGTGAACCGTAATACTACTCAATAACAGATGTTTCTAGTGAAAAATAGGGGAAAAAGACAAAGAGACTAAATAAGATGCAACATTTTCAAAGTTGTGATGGGCAGTTACTCAATAACAAGAACAAAGTAATATCAATTGACTTTTGGGCTTCCATAGTCACAGCAAAATATTTGGAAATTAAAAAAAAAACTAGTTAACAGTTGGAGTGTAGGCTAATTTTATTTCACTTCTAAGTCAAAGAAACAAAATTAAATTAAAAACATAATAGTAAACCAACTCCAAAAAATATCGTCTAAGCGTCAATCTCATAATTAGTCCCTAACCAGGAAATAAGGAAAATTCAAAGGCGAGTCCAGTAATTGAGGGAAATAGAAAGTAAACACATTCCACAAGTTGAGCGCTGGTAAGCACGTCTATTTGATAATCAAATGGATTATGTGAGAACTAAAAAAACCACATCTACGTACTTGTGTTGATCAGAGTTACTCCACAGTCGAACAGTAGTATCTGCTGACGCAGAGCCAATAAGGGATCGGAAACAAGTAACTTCCCAAATACCATCACGATGGCCAGAAAACAGATGAATAAATTTCCACGAACCAGCTCGTGATGACGAGTTGTTAGCACTGGAAGAAGACATCTGACCAGGTGCTGGAAGAGCCAATCCTCCAGGCGGTCTAAGACTGGAGACCAAACGAGAAGTAGATTGCTTGTACTGTTGCTTTATTCGATGTGATAACTGGCTTGCTGTCACTAAATCGAATAAAGAAAAACGGTAAAAAAGTAAACGAAATGTTATTTAAAAGCAAAAGCTACTTGCATTTTTTTGTAAATATGTTCGATTCTGGATGATCTGTATCTTCAAACTTTTCCAATTTCTCTTGGACTATAAAACATGGTAATTAACAATCAAATAATAAAAAGAAGATATACGGGCAAAGTTCTCTGCACATAGCTTTTGATACTCCCGTTCGAATTCCCTTTCAACTCGTTCAAACATTTTGTGCAGCCGATTGCGGAATTCTCGAGGGAGAGTTGATTCTGAAAGATCGGATGCCAAGGCAATCGGCCAGTCACCCTCCGTTTGAGAAGCGGCGCATACCGACGTAACGCCAGTACTAACAGACGTCATTGTTAGGAATGCTCTAGACAGAATCAAAAGATATCATTTATTGATTCTAAACAGAGAAGCTTGATAATATATTACTTAAAAATATAAAACTATTCAGGAATTAATAAATAATCAATGTTAATATAAATTAGCGTAGTTGATTTTGAAAAAGAAAATAAAATGAATGAACGAAAAAAAATGAAAAGAAGCACAACCCACCAGTCATCTATCGGTAATGCGAGTTAGCAAATTGAAAACGAGCCAGTTTTCTGATTCAGGAAATGAAATTTTATCTAATAAAAATACGTATCGCAAATAGTAATAATTATTGAACCGAACAAAATAATTCAAAATACGAGCTAATTGAACACGTTACCGTTTTATATAATAGCATAAAATGCACAATATAATTAAACAATGATATATTATTAAGTCAGCATAAATTTATAAATTTTAAAACTCTTGATATTTTATGATTATTTGATTTCACCAACAAACAGTTGCGTAAATCAAAATCTCTAAAATGCTTCGAGTTGTCGGTGTTAGGGTTGCGGGGTGTCGTGTAAATTTCGCTTGCTGTCGTACTTTCTCTGAGGGATGTGATAAAGGAGCTAATCGAAAATTAGAACCACATCCAGATGCAGAGAAAGAACCACTCGAAAGATTTCCAGATGACATAAATCCTAAAACTGGTGAACGTCAAGGTCCTCGTGGACCTGAACCCACGAGGTATGGTGACTGGGAACGCAAAGGACGATGCATCGATTTTTAAATATTGTCAAATTTTTAACTTAGTATTAGATTGCCAATCACTGAATAAATTTACTATTCATAAATATGCCTTACGTGCTTCTTTTTATAGGTAGTTCGCTTCTTTTTTAATTTTACTGATATTCTACTATACATTTAATATAGTCTCTAAGGGTACTTTTATTAATTTTAGGTATGAATCTGCTGGACTCCATTCTCAATCGAGAGATAAATGGTACACGCTTTCCTATATTTCCCGGTTTAAGATCTATCCAGTTAAATAATATATTGCCAACTTCACTGTGCTATGAGATTATTTTGGGATTCACTGCAGATGGAAGATTTATTTTATCCTATTATTTTGGGATTAATGTTTTTAAGTTAACATTTTGGCTCATTCCTGGATATTCCGAATCCCCTAAATCGTGGTTTGATAAACCCTTTGCGGTGTACACTCAGTCATTTTCTGAGGGTCGAATCGATGATCAAGTTGGAGTGAGATTTGTACAGTCTATTCGCAATCCAACGGAGTTTGCTCTAATTCTTTCATGGGTAAGCGTTGTTGTCCTCTCTTATGACGTCACATTTAGGGTATTGAAAATGTAGCTATCCTTTGGGGAACGTTGCCAGAACCAATGTGTTTAGAATGTCAAAGAGCTATTAAGAAAAATGAAAAGGATAGCAGTTTCCTCTGCTCTAGGCACTTTTGGTTTATTCGACTTTCTCCTGACTGCCAATTCTCATCGAGAGAATGTGTTTCAGCCAGCGATCAAAAAAGCTCTCGAATACCTTTTTACCTAAGCCCCAATAAACAAGAGACTTCTAAAGGCCTATCTTGCAGATGTATGTCCGATCTGACGGCCAGTATTCATCCTTCAATTTGTCCACAGACTGGACGATTACGTCTTTCGTGGGTTAGTCAGGGTAATCAGATTCGAGTTATTAGTTGTTCATTTGGTGAGGATTTTTCCTGCACTGTGCCGATGGTAAGATTCCCGATTTTCTTTATTTTCTCCTTTTAGGGATCTTATGCAGACTGCAGAAAGAGCTGCAAGGCTGAATCGATCCCGCCTCCTTTATCGACTGACGGATCGTTTCTGACTAGCAATTACTGCTCATCTTGCTACTTTTGGAATCCTGAAGGTTGTGGTGTTCGATACTCAGTAGAAAACTCTCCTATTACCCCCAGTAACTGGGTTGATTTTGACAAACAAAGGGAACAGAAATCAAATGGAGATTGTGATTTAAGCAACCTCCAAATTCGCTTTGTTAAATGTCCTGAGGTTTGGCCAGAAGGTCACGGGCATCCTATTGTAAGTTTCATAATTTTTCATTTCGTTTTTTTTTAAATTTTATTGCATCTCATCATGGTTTTAACACTTAAATTTTATGTGCAATGGTGCAATATCATCTGTTTTTATAGTATTTTAGTCGGTCTAAATTATCAGCTTTTATTTTTCATCATCGGTTAATCTATTCACTGCTCATATTTATATAAGTTAATATACACATTACCTTAAGGCCTTTGAAATTAAACTGCAATTGCCGATTTATTCTACCCTTGGCGAAGATCTGAACTTAACATCTACTATTTATTATTTCATTGACTTGTTGTTATTATTAAGTAACTACTTTATTATAATGTATTTGCAGTATTTCAATTGGTACTTTGATTTCAGTTCATTAATACGGGCATTATTTCTGTTGTTTCTTTGCATTAATATGCCGTTATTGTTGTCCCTTATTAATATGATTACAATAGGAAATTTATTAAATTTCCATTTTTATCCACATTTTTACGTCTCCGTGGATTTCACATGCGAATTTTAAACAAATCCTAATATTATTTGACATATTTGTTTGTCATTTTCAGCTTCTGGCTAACAATTTCTTACAACACCAAGAATGCTTCCCACAGAAGTATCCATTCAATCGCTGGACGATGTCTCTACTAGGGTCTCGTCAAAAATTCCAATCTTGTAAACCTCTAAACTATCTCGCCATGCTTCAAGATATTCGAGCTTCTTATCTTCACTGGGTATGGAGTTGCCTTTAGCCTAAATTTACTTTGTAAGTCTCTAGTTCCTAATGAACGAGAAAAGAAGCCACACTCTTACTCTGGTGGTCCTGATACACTTTTGGCCAATCGACTGTGTGGTCAGTGTCATTCCTACTTTGATTTCAGTCATTGGCGACCTTACGATGAAAAGCAAGATATGTCAAAGGATGTACCTGTTATTGCCCATATGGAAGAAATTGTTTTCGATGTGAGTATCTTATTCTATTTTTCCCAAAAAGAACAACATTAGAATCCTATGTTACACAATAATCAGGCCAAGTGATTTTTGTTTCTATATATAATTTCAGAGTATAATTACTTTTAACTATTATTGCAAACTGTAACTTTTGCATATTTCAAGTTTGATTAATAACGATAATATAGATTTTTGAGAGATCTTCCTGGATTTTTTAGCATAAAATATTTAAGAATTCTAGTTCTTTCGATTGAAATAAAGCGCTTTCAATTTGCTTGCCTCATTAAAGGTACTACTTAGTAGTCTCTATTTCTTAGTGCAAGTATTGGCCTTGGTAAAAGTATTCTTAAGAGAGAGAGAGAATGTATCGTATCTGCTTCCCTTTGCGCCAATTAAATTGCGAAAATCAGTCAGATAAAATGAACCGATTGGTTTGAAGCATCTTAGTAGTAACTAGTAAGCGTATTTTGATATAAGCGTGTTAATTCCGCAGATTAGTATAGTGAAGAGTTTAGCTTCACCCTCGAGTTAATATCTCCTTACTTAACTTCTCTACCGCCATTCGCAGTACCTAGTTCGGATATCTGGGGCCTATCGCCTTGATTTGTCATCGATCAATTTAATCCTAAGAGATAGATTTCATAGAGATAGGATAGATGGTTTATCATTTAAATATATCTTTAGAAAGTCCATTTCATTCACCTAGATCCTCTTGTTTGGCAGAATCTAAATGCCACAGTCAAAAAAGTGCTGACGGAGTTTATATTTAAATTGATATTATTGCCGCGATTGGCGTATTATGTCATGTGCCACGATTTCATTTTAATGGCTATACGTTGCCTAATTTAGATCCCCGAGTTTAAAGAAGATATACCCGATCGAGTTATCTTCACCTCTCCTCTCGAACCTAATTGGATTCTGGTATATGATATGGACGACTCCCAACCAATCTCTTCATCTCGAACTAGTGGGGCTAGTTACCAACTCGTTACATTGATCGACCTTTCCACGGGTCGCCAGTTGGATCCCGATGAACCCAGCTGTGCAGAGCGTCTTCGCAAAGTTCAGTCCCAGTGTCCCTCCAGTATTCGCTTCAATCCATCAGAGAACTCTACCTCACTCACGTTCCTAATGGAGTTAAACAATTTTCCAGTAATATCTTCTTGTTGCAGTCTGGATAGGCTTTGTGATCCCTTTGGTGGCTATGTCCTCCGCCTTGACAGTTCAAATTATTCAAATTTGTGAAAACAATAAAATATTTTGAACATTACTAATGCTCCTTGATACCCTGCATGCTATAAATTGATCAGTTTCTCGTTTAACTGTGATTGCTTTAATTTAGAAGACATGTTAGAGACCGATGAACAAGTTCTCGAGACCGTACTAACAGCCTCTCTCTCCTACACTCGATACCCTATGTGTTCCTGGTCAGATCTCAATGACACCCTCCAAGGGGTTATTAGAACCCGCGTCCTGCAGTCTTCCCTCCCCTTGAATGTCCTTCTAACTTCTGGTGATGATCGACCCTGGAGAAGGCTCCAATTAGTCGCTGAAGATCCGAACTCTTCAAACCACAGTGATTTAGTAATCACTTCGGAGTATTGCAGTTCAATTAAACATCCTCAAGTGGTATTGGCTTCAGTGAGTACTGTTGAAGTTGCTGTGGATGAAATTACCAGGATTGCTTATAAGGCTCCCGCGATTGTGGATGTCTTAATCTCGATTGACGCAGTGGAAAGGGAATCATTTTTGTGGAAGTGTGGACTGTGTGTTGCTCAGTTTACTATTGGTAAGTTGGTTAGATTTAAATAATGTTTTGCACTTTCCCGTATAGGTTAAAAGTCTGTTCAGTGGATTATTTTTTTTACATAGTAACTTGATGAAATAAGAAAGCGTAAATTACTAGCCAAATAATAACTATGCACAAATTATTAAAAAAAATTTTTCGAAGGAGAAAATGGAATCTTGGCAGCTGAGAGCTATATAAGAAGGCATTCTTGGATTTTTCATACCAACCAATTAATGATCAAAAAGTAGATTCGCCAAAGGAGGATGTTACAAAATCACCTAAAAATCGTTCCACCGGGTCTCTTCATCTCTTAGTTAATCCCATCTTTCTTTTTAATCTCCAACTGAGTAATTTAAGTTTTTATGTTTTAAAATGTTTTTCTAGAATAAAATAACCAAATTCAGTAAGTTTGTTCATTTAACGTTAGTAAGTTTTGTACATATATACCCCTGGATGGAGTCTGTAGAATTCAGGAGACTTGCTGGCATATATATATATATATATATATTATGATGATACTTATGGCAAAGTTTCTATCAAATATCCCTCAATATTTTAAGTTGTAAAATGTTTAACTATGCTCGAAAGCAGCATTAATGTCATGTTTCCTGCTTAGTGGAACAGAGCTCTGTGGAGTTGATTGCAGCTCATCTTCGTCTGCACACTGAACTCCGGTGCTGTGAGAAATGTACCACAATCCTTCCAAATAGTCCTCTTGCTGTGGACGCTCCTGATGCTCAACAGCATCGCTGTACCAGTCTCGTCGTTGCTCGGTCTACTGGTAATTTCTCTGGTTTTTTTAATCATCAGGTCATGTTGCTGTAGTAATCATGTCTGTTAATGGAGTAGTGGTAGCCTGTTCATCTATCCCGTCAGATAACACGCAATAGTTATTAATTTTATGTAGAAGTATAACGACCTTGAACATTATATTGATTTTACGGCTAATTAAAATTTTTATTTCTTTTCTTTCACAGTAATTGTAACTATTAGCCTAGCTTTAATTGAAATGAGTAGAAATTAATAAATCTTATTTTAAACGAGGATGGGTCTATAAATCACTTAAATACAGGGTGCGTAAGGTGTCTGAGGACACTTATACTTTTGTAATTTAAACTGACGCGATAATAATCATTCATGTATCTTTATACCAGAAGATCTCATGGGAGATACTAC
>CAADRB010000002.1:6086583-6108934 GCA_900708905.1 Hymenolepis diminuta
TCAGTTTATGTGGACAAAGTTAACCCAAAAGAATCGTTTAATGCGTGTAAAAGGCCTCTTAAAGAAATTGAAGCACCCAAAAGAGGAGAAGTGTCTTCGATTTTTCTCCAACAAAAAAAAACTTCCACCAAGAAGAAGAAGTCAATTGAAGAAATGATAGGTGGGTATGCGTGGGCGGACCTCACTGAAGTTCCAACTGGTATGCGTGTGCACGAAGTTTCCACCAACAGTGATGAGTTTCGGTGTTGTTGCTGTTAGCAGTGAGGAAGGGGGCACATCATGACTCCTCCATTTTTCCACAGGGTCTTAGAGTCAATGCAGATGCCTATGTGAAGACTCTTCAAAGCATTGTTGTTAAACCGCCTTGGATAGACAGCGCAGTCAATGGAGGAAGACCCTATGTCTTCCAACAGAATTCGGCTCCATCCCATAAGCCCCTCAAAACTCAGGATTGGACGGTGGCCGAGACTTGGCATGATCATGTCACACCAAACTTATGGCCGCCTCCTAACTGCTCACCACACCTTAGTTCTTAGGATTATCATGCGTTGGGGGGGACGGATCAGGGCGTGGTTGAAAAGAAAGTTGATAAGCATCTCCATAACACCAAATCCTCCTCTCTGGTGGAAGCAATAGCTCGAGGAGTGGAGAACCTCAATAAAGACCGCCCGATGAAAGTTTGCGGTCAGTCACTGTCGGACTGGAATGGAGTCGGTGATGGAAGCAGAGGGAGGATATATTGAATAGAACCTAGATTAACATTATATTTATTTGTTTTGTTATAAGGAATTGTAAGTTTCAACGGTTAACAGTTTTATTTTCTGTTTTTCTAAAGGTGCGTAAAGTGTCCTCAGATGTCTTACGCACCCTGTATATTAAATTTTCTCCGTAAGGTGTGGATTCTTTCTTGAAGCAGTGAATAATTATATTGGTTAGCTCTGATCTTATTTGTCTTTTCGCTCGTTAGACTGTTCGTCCAGAATCCCGCAATCTTCTGTTATCTATCCCGCTAATGACTCTCATGTTAATCATACAAATACTACTCCAGTTGTAAGTTCTTCGACTGCTGGTTGGAAACGTATTTGTGAGGTAAGGAAGTGACTATTTTATGGTGTGTTCTAGCTACAAGCCTGCATAATATTTATTGATGTTTTTTCGCGTATTATTATCGATGGTACCTACTGTAAATTCGCTAATTAATATTGGAATTTAGGCATCAAACCACAGAAATTTAGAGCTCTTTTGAAAAAGACATCGTTCGGCGACATCCCTGGAATAAAAGACTGAAGTGCAGAAGTGAAAATGTCGGTTCTTTTTTTCTACTTGTATATGCCGATCACCTCAGGAATTTTTGTAAACTTTAATGGATCTTATACGATTACGTGCTAAGAAATAAATAAATCAATGCAATTTCACTTAAAATCGTGCTTCTTTATGCCTGATACCCACTACATTTACATCTCTCTCGCCTCAAAGGTAACATGGGACCTGATGTTGAGTATATCTCGGGATGCTAACTTCTTATTGGTCCATACTCTGCGCTCATGTTTGCGTGTTTACGCACTGTGCTGGTGAAGTTACTAGTTCAACTTACTTCCAATACCGTAGTAGCAACATGGCTCCAATAATGTTAGTGGGTCTTCCATGAATTTAATCGGAGCTAATAACTTGACTGTATGCCATAATTCCATCATCGTGTTTTGGAAGAAATTGCAAATGAAATCGAATCCACTTCTTCAAAGTCCTTTGTTTTAGCCTTGCAATATTGGATTCGCCACATCAGCCCAGTATAACCAACATATGAAGAATGTCCACAACAAGCGTCGATTCGCCTGTCCTGAATGTCGTAAGTAAACCTTTATTAATATATAGCCTGTTTTCATCATTGGTCGTTGCCTGGTTTTAAGAGGTACCTGTACATAACTGCTTCCTAAATTAATTTTATCCTGATAGTTAACGCCAAGTCAAAATGGTCGAATTTACCTTTTTCTAGCGATTAATCTGATGATGTATTAATCTTTGTAGGAACAACATTTAGCACGAAGGGCAACATGACGACCCATTTCCAACGTGTTCACAACCAGAGTGACTCTGTGATTTGCCCAATCTGCTCAAAGCGAATAAGCACCCAGTAAGTCTTCGTCCAAATTCTTCTCTGAATTCCCTTTGAGTTGAATTATTTAAAGCGAATGGACACGGATATGTTCAATGGGCGGGATATTGCTTTCATGCCGATTATTTCCTTCAAGCAATTGGATTTACACGTCCTGTTTTAATTGCCAATATGCAGGTTTAAGTGCAATTCCGAGTTTATTCACAATAAAAGGTAGTTTAGTTCATTTGGAGCCCATTTTAGAGTTTGTCGGTTATTTATTTCTCGAATATATGCGTTATTGATTTTTAGGATATTTCAGATAAGGTGAAAACCTCATCAATCGGTGAGCGTGCAAAGAAGATTGAATGATCGTTTCTTTACCTTTAAGTTTCAAATTAGAACTTAAGAACAAGGCTCTCTTTAGACTGTAATTCGATTGGGGTATACGTGAAGTATTGTGAATACTCTACTAAATGCTTAACGCAATAGCTTAGGTATAGAACAGGATGTTAAAGAATTTACTTAAACTACGGTGAATAGTCCGAGCAAATGAATATACTGTACCATAGATCAACAATTATTCAATGACGAAATTCTATCGAATAGTAGGGAATCAATCAATAGTATGTCGATCAAATTCCATTTAAACCATTACTTTTTTCATCAGGTGTGTACTACTGGGTTCATCATACTCAAAGTCCGTTCAACTTGTCAAGTAACTTCTCGCGACTATTTTAGGATTTAATGTAAAGTAATAATCATTTTTCTCCTGTAAGAGTACATTTAGTAGTATTATAAACACTCTGCTAAATGCTTAGCCTGGCAAAGTAGTACAGGAATAAAACAGGATGCCAAAGAATTGAATTAAATATCAGTGAATAGAAAGAGTATGTGCATGTATTTTAATGTAGAACAACGCATTAGAAACTACTTACAAAGGACACAGAAAGGACGTGACTTAACTAGATTACATCATAGTATTCAGTTTAGATAGACAAAAGGGAAAAATATTTCGACAGGGAAAGTCTCAATGGGAGTTGATCACGTGGTTAGACATTAAGAACCCGGATACCACAATATAAGACCAGTACCGACCACCATGGAATTGATATAAACGCAAGGACATTTAACAATAATTTATCTAGATACGCACATTTAAAAAAATAGGTCATTAAATAAAGTTACTGTTTCTATTTAAACTATTGCCTTTATCATTAGGTGTATACTACTGAGTTCACAGTTGAAACCCGTTAATATTTCCAAATGGCAGCTAGAGGTTCTTCAAGCTTTGACGATTTAAGTTTGCATTTTCTTTTAATTAGATTCAATCTGGATCGTCATATCCGACTAGTTCACCAAGCAGAAAGACAATGGGATCAGGACCCAAATTCAATAGTCATCCATGGAAACGAAACTGGTGATTCTGCTACTCCACTTGTAGGTGAAGGAGCAGCTCGAAAACACGGCTATCTTCTCTGTATGGCCCCGCCACCTCAACCAGAGGCACAAAGTCAAGAATTACACCTGGAAGAACCTGACACTACAGTTGTTGTCGCAGATATCAGCGTGGATGTGAATGTTCCACGAAGAACTAAGAAGAATCCTGGAAGCACACTTTTGAATGCACCTCATGAACGCTGAACTGATGTGCTTTAGAGAAACTGTATATATGACAAATGATTTACATTTTATTTTTTTATAAAAGGACAAATAAACTCGCATTTTACTAGCTCCTCAGCATTAAGCAATCTACGTCACTGGATGTGTACCGTTGTGACCTCTGAATCAATAGGCATGCACGTTGACACTGTGCTACCGGTTTGACAAAACGTACATGCAAAATTTCTGATAATTCTCGATAAACTTCTGGGAGAAAATGTAATCTACTCAAATTCGTTGTCTTTATGGCTCAACTTAAACTGAATGGAAGAAAGTGGATCAAAGAACTCACACATAATCCCTTCTTAAACTTCAGACTCAAAAGCTGTGTAAACGCTAGACCGAGCAGTATTTGTATAGTATTTTTTGCAATGTTTGCTAAGAGAGGCTACGATGTTCGACCAAAGCAAGTGAAGAAGACGAGCTCAACTATATGGAGAAAAGAAGACTAGAAATGGATTGTCAGTAGCACGATAAATATAAGAGAAACTCAATAAATAGCTGCAATGTACTATAAACCTAAACTTAAGACCACGATAACCCTTTGTTCAGAAATGAGAGGAACTGCTATTCATAACAAAGTTCTAGTGAATTGGATTAAAGGACAAGGTACTCAGGAATACATATAGATTGGTCGTGTATGTGATTTTTTCAAATATAGGCCAATTATATGCAAAACTGGATCAGTGAAATTATAAACAGAAAACATGCAGCAGCACAGAATCAAGATAGGTTGGATCTGGAAGAGGCAGATGGCACGGTTGTCTTCGCAGAGGTAAGTGTGGATATGAATGTTCCACGAAGAACGGAGAAGGCTTCTACAGAAAGCATACCCCTGAATGTGTGTTATGAATGCTGAAGTTGAGAACTGTTTCGGAGAATGCCTGTGCGTACATAGTGAATTATGCATATGTATTACCTTTATGAAACAGAATATGAAGAATGGTCTTATCATATTTCACGGTCACGGGTTGAGACCGCAAGTGATTTTAAAGGTAGCTAAAGCATAATTTTAATTCCATTGTCTCAGTTTAGAGTAACTAATACAGGTGGGGCTCATGTAATAGAGCCTCCTTAAATTAGATAATAGAAAGTACAATGGGAAGCAGATTTTCACTGGCATAATACCTGTATTTAAGGGAGAGAAATTCATCAACATTTTATGCGTTTTAGTTGAAACTTAAAAAAACCTTAGAAAGACTTACTTATGAAAATACAGGCCGGGAATCTCCTTTTTAAGCTAAAAAGCTGTATAGTCACTAGTTTGACAATACAAATGCTATATAAAAGCTGTGGTGTTTGACCCAGATAACTGATAAAAATATTAAACGGAGATAATAAGCAAGAATACTTTGTGAAGTGTAAACGACTACTAACAATTAGTACAAAACAAGAATAAAAGATAGAATTTTTAATCGCCTGTTTCTGAAGAGGATGGAAATATCTCAAGAGCAAGGAAAGCTCGTCTCTTCAAATTACTTAAGTAATATTAGCGAGAGTATCCTTAAGAAGTAGGTCAAAAATATAAGGCTTTACACGCTGAAATAAGCAAAATTATATAATGTAACTTGTATTGACCAAATCTAGGCCAAAAACACGGCGCAAGTGCAGGTATATTTTAAAATTGCATTGGCAAAACACACTGAAAACACGTCAGAATTTTGGATCAGATGTTCCGATGCTCGATGTTTTAATAGATATTAGAGGTGACGGATTCTTGTTTGTCATTATATCTAGATCTACTCAAGTCAGTTAAAAGATCTAGAAATTAGCAGGAATATCAGTCACACAGAAGAGTGAATATACGACTGAGACAACGGTACATGGGGCAAAACGATGAAACAAATTAATAATAGTAATGTATACTTAAAGTTCACTTTTATATCTGTGGGTTAACGTAATCAACTTCAGATTAATCATCTCAACTTTGACTCGTTCTTTTTCGGCATTAACCGATACAACTTATTATTTCAGTTCCTAAATAATGGATTAGGGTTGAAATAATGCGACAAACAATGTTACTTCATATGAATTTGATCATATTTAGTGGATGGATATGTATGTATAGTTAATTCAGAATCTTAAAAAAAAACAATTCCTACCCATCAACACGTAGGGTGATGGCATTTTAAAAACCCAAAATCATATTCCGCATTATAGAAACATAATATTCGAAACCATCCAAAAATCATGCATCGAAAATTATAATCTTTCGTTTTTTTAATAATAGGTGAAAGTACGTTTGGTCTTATATAAGGTAAATAACGAGTCATACAACCGAGAAAAATCTTTTTTGTATGAAAAATGGACAAAATTAAATCAGAATTTTATATCACATTGTACAATTCATAGCAAAAAATAGAACATGAACCATACGAAGACGGATGAGTATTACTCAGAGTTATTTCTGTAGACAGCAGTTATATAACCACCTGATTGCGTGATCAAAATTCGACTAGAATGATACTTAATTAAAAGACAAGGGAATTACCTCCTTTCTCGCTCCAGAACAACCACAGGTGGTTTTTCACCTTCTGCATCAGTAACGAGTTGAGCATGCCGATAGATAGCGGAGAGTAATTTAGAAGCCTCAACTGAACATTTTCCGATTGTTGACAAAGGCAGGCCAGTTGAATCTAAACACTGGATAGCTGTATCCTTCCCTTGAGCAAAGCTGGAAATTAATAATAAGCATCAAATTAAGCAAGATAATATAAAGTACTGAGAAGACCTGTTACACTAACTGTGTGAAGAAATAGTATCATTAATTAGATGATCTTATGGAATAGGCAATTTACAGAATTCACTAAAGTAAATCGAAAGATCAGACAACATTACTAAAAGAAATTAATTTCTTACGTTTGTTCTAACTGCTTCTTCAGCTCCTCTTCCATCCCGATTCCATAAACACCCTAATATTTTTATGTGCTCGCCTTCAGTGTGAAGGTATTAAACGCTGCGTATTTTCAATTGAAATTTATGATTTCTTTCGACTATGGGACGTCTTTTTACTCTTAAAATAGCATTTTTAAAATACACTATAGGTGTTGTTTATTCGCGACTTTAACAGAGCAAAACCATTCACAAAATTTCGAGATATACTGTCATATTAAATAGTAATTCATATTCAATGTATTGCCGTATTCAATAGTTATTAAAGCTTTAAGAAAATTAAATAATTGTAAAGAAAAGCCCGTTATTGGGACGAACGAGATATTTCGCGTTTATTTTTATTTCTTGCTACTAAAATCCCTGATTAAACGAACAGAGCTATTGTTTTCACTTACAACTATATAAGAGCAATTAAAAACGTGAATAAGATTCCGTAATTTATGTCTGCAATTTATTTGAAATAAACTGATGGTAAATCAGTAAAAAACCACTGTCTTACACTTTAAGATAAATCTCTCAATAAACTTAATATTTCTTCTTATGAATGTTGAGATTTATCAGTAAGAAACCATGTCCTAGTAAATCATGTGTTATTTTTCAAAATATCGAATATTGGCTTCTATTCTTCTCTTAATACTTGCTATTTTTTTACCAAATATATAAGTGAGAGTATCGACGAAAGTGACCAAAATTTGACTTTCACTAATGTCTATGGTTTGGCCAATTTTTGCCTCTAAATACTGAAACAAGTGCAATATTGCTTCGAAGAGCAATTTTGAATTAGGGTTTTAAAATAGTCGAAATCATAGCTAAACGTTTAAAATAATTCTTGCAGACAACGGATGCCAAAATGAATATCAGTGTTCACATCTGAAAGAATTTTTTAACTTGATTGAAATAATCTATTTTTAAATTCGACTATATTATTACACCTTCTTACCATTTACAAGAGCATGATGATCTAACTAAAATATGCCCATTCATTTTGATGAATATCTACAGTGGAATCATTTCATAAAAACACTGTAAGTCTTAATGCGTTTAGTAATTTTAATGCAACGTGCTGCTGTGATAACGTGAAAAGATCTATCAATGCCATATCGATCGAATAGATGAAATATGTCGAGTCACTCATGTCGCCGGATCAGTTCGGAGGTGACTGACAAGCCACTCCCATTTATTAACAAGTAAATTAGGTTAATATACAAAACATTTCTTCCTTAGACGTCAGTCATATCTCGTTGCCTTAGTCTCGGCGGGATGATAGACACTCGTTTAGGTATCTATGTGCGAACACAAACACACAGTGGGACAGCCTGTGGACACTGTAGTGAAGATCTTATCGTCAGTCAGTCATTTCTAATCGCTAGATGATGATAGACATTTGCTGGCCATAACAGCTGCCCATTGATATTCATATGGAAATGGTTTTAGTCTATTGCTAATCGCCTTACAAAAGATTCGAATATAATGAGGGGTTTTTCCGTATTACTAGTTACAGCAATTTAAGGGTAATTAATGAATAAAAGCCATAGTAAATAGCACAGCTTCTAGAAAGAGTAGATTATATAATCTACCGCATTTACGATTACTAATAAATAAATGCAAAACAAAATTAGGGCAATTAAAGATTTGAAAACTAAACAATTTGCATTGAGATAAATCCGAAAAGGCATTACGCCTAATTCGGTCATAATATATTCTAAGTGTTTTGATCTAATGCTTGTGCGAAATTAGTATTACTTGATAAACGAATGTAAGGGCTATTAGAAATTTAGTTCCCTACTTTGATGAAAATGTGTCAGCAAATATTTTGGGACACCATTTACGATTTTAAGCTCCAGGGCATGAAGACCATTGAGTCTTGCAGTTTCTGGCGATTAATGAGAGTAACGATTTGAGAGAGACCCTAAATGACCAGCATTACAATAATCCTTTAAATCTATTTTAACTTCTTTTGTGAACGTTGATTTATAACAAAAAATTTTTCCTTCTCGTTTTTGCGAGTAAATGTTTCACAGGACGTTTAAGCTATCCAGAACAATCTTTAATTTACGTGAGGTTACTGTATAAGATTAATTTCAAATTTATCTTGTTCTAGTACCAGAGAATGTCTGAAAAAGGGAGTGAACATTTAGTACATAAATAAGTGAAAAACTTCATCCTAAACAGAAAATGAAAACACACGAGATTCCTTAAATTATAATGATTTCGTGCAGATGCGTAATTTGATCACCCAATTACAAAGTTAATGAGGTATTTACTGAGCATTTTGCTAACTAATAGATAATATTGTCATAACTGTACAAATATAAAACGAGAACATAATTATTAAACATTATATTAAAAATGGGCACATTCATTTACTTTGGTTCAGTTATTGGCGATATCCACCTCAGATAATAAAATAAACATTTTATTTCTATTACAGTTAAATTTATGGAAAATATTTGATGCCTACTGTACATTTAAAATGAAATTTACGAAATATCTTGTAACCAAACAGGACGGCACAGCGCTATATATAGAAATGACCTTAACTTCTTGCTTAAGGTTATTATTACCATTGGCTTCTACAGCTTTACCGAGTTGTTCTCATTTGAGAAAATGTTCCTCTGTAATTTTGTGATTCGAACACTTCTATTCACGTTAATTGTGGGAGATGCAGATTTACCGCTGTATAATATTCATATCAAAGACGAACCCATCCAATTATCATCGGTAATTTTCTATTGACTCACTTATTCTCATTAGGTTGAAGGAAATCACCTTGAAGTTGTTTCTCTTAATGGCCAACAATTCAGTTGCATCATTCCCGATATTGTCATACAAAATGATCAATCTGATCTCCCTGTTAGAAATATATCCGAATATATTAAAAGTGTTTTCAATACATGGAACACGTCTAACTGTCTTACCTGGGTATGCATTTGTCATTTCACTTGTCTATTCAAATAGTTTCATGGTTGGTGGACGTATAAGGTATGTATAGGCCAAGAAGTCACTCAATATCATGATGAACATGGCGCCATTACGTTATCCTCATCTCTTGGGTTGTTTTCTAAGGACTACGATTGGTCTATCGCTGAGCAATCAGTAAGTTTCTTTTTTCGGGTGAATTTTGAACTTTTATAGGATCCACAAGTTAGTGGGAGATACCACAGTCAATTTTATGATCACGGATCCATCTGCGATGTTACAGGCAAACCACGAAGCACAGAGCTTCGATATGTTTGCAATTTCATGGCAGCAAATCCAGTTATTACCGAGTTGGCAGAAATAGCGACTTGTAGTTATGTATTAACAATCGCTTCTGTAGATCTCTGTGTTGTTCCTGCCTTAATGCCCAAAAAGGAGATTGAACCAAGCAGAATTGTTTGCTCCCCGGCACTGTCTGATGCATCCTACCTCAAATACGATAATGGTATTTCTCTGCTTCTCTTAATTATATTTTAGCTAAAAAGGAACAACTTGAAAGACAGAAGAGACTTAAAGAAGAACTCCTTTATCAGGCAATGTTGCCTCTGTTACCTGCAAAACGTCGTGCTGCACGAGAAAAACTGTTCAGTTCACATCGAAGCTATCAAGTAAAGCAACGTACGGCGATTATTTATTTTCTTATTTAGAAACGTGTAGAACGTGAAAACTTGCGAAAAGCTAAAAGGCTTCGGAATAAATTCCTAACTTTCATGAGTCAAGTTGAAGATAATTTTGGAAAGGATCCTAATGAAGATTTGATCCTTCAAAATTTCGGCACTGGTAGTGGGACTTTTTTCAGAATTTACTGTTGATGCTTTCTTTTTCAGAATCACTAATTCATTCGTTCAAAAGTATTATACGATTCTTTTCACCTGGATTTGAAATTGAGGGTAAAAAGAATAGTTTTTACCATATTGTCATTATAGGTTCCATGGCAGTGAACCGACTGACTGCTCATAATCAAACGGTTGAGATTGCTTATATTCTGTTAGGGGTAAGGGAATAGTTTTTCTTTATTTTTCATATTTTTAGCGAATGAGGAACTCCTTTGAGAACGCAATTGCGGTGGGAGAAATTCCTAAGACATTGAGAATGTTGCGCCTTTACGTCCATCTTCTTAACAAACTAGAAAATATTAAATGTGAGTTTCTTCTCGTTAACTGTTTCTTCGTAAAGGGGAGCTCAAGTGTGTTGCTTGAATTTGTGTATCTTGATCAGCTCAATGGAATTCAATATCTGAGCTTTTGCAGCCTTTTAGCATCTGATAATTTGTGTCTAAATTAACCTCCACATTTCTAATGCGGTGGGTTTATGGATTGATACTCAAATATTTGTATTTTTGCAATTTTTCGTAATATTTTATGATATCATTATTCTTAGAATGTGTTAGTATTACTGGGAAGTGTGTATTTGACCTCTCAGATCTATCGCACTATTGAGTTTATGAGCGTTTCCTTATGGGTTAGTCAGTTTTGATATGATGGTGAAGTTTGAAACTCAGTATCTTTGTGGCCTTCTCTCGAAGTGATAAGCGTTTATTACTTCATATGGCTTTTTGTCAAACTCAGAGTGTTCTGGATGTCCTCCTTCTGTTTCTGAACTCTATGTTAAAACTGGCAAATAGATCCACTTTTAAACACAATCCACTTATTTATCTACCTATTATACGTGTGTAAGGTTAGTGGCTTGATACTGTGAACATCCCAGTTTACGGTAAGAATCCATAATCATTTTCTTAAACAACGAATTCATTTTTCTACTTACCTGCCGTGTTGCAAGACAATTTTTATTGGTGTTTTTTGACATTTTTATTTGAAAGGCACTTCGTTATAACCAGAAAATTCAAGTTGTACTGCTTGTTAGGTAAATGCTTGATTCATCTATCCATAGCTTGTTCGATTCTCAGCTTTTTTTACACCCAATCCGATTGAAATTAAGAAATAATTTTTTTGATTTTTATGCGCGCTTAATCGACTTTTAATATTTGATATTCAGGGTTATTTGCTCTTCGATAATTTTATGTTATTTTTTTCACTTTCCTAACAATCGTATTAGCATGTTTGATTTGTATTGCTATAATCGGCGACGAGAAAATAAGTTGTTCAATTTTTCATCGTGGAAAAGCATATTTAAACGTGTAATAGTAAGTAGTTCAATAAAGAATGAAGAGGAGGGATTGAAATGATGTTGGAAATTAAATTAGGCTGTCAGAAGAGTCCTACTTTATCTGAATTTTAGATTCCAGTTCCACAGTTACCCAATGGATAGTCCACTGCATTGTGTTCCAAAATTTAAGTTTCATAAATCTTTCCCTTAATTACTGAACAATTTTTTTCCCGCCATATCCAGTGCTTATTTACCAAATGCTTGGTTGGAATGATCTATTTCACCACTTCAACTAATTTTTTTAATGCCAGTAAAACAGGGAAATACTAGCTTACATGATTGTAACGTATTCTTACATTTTTAGTCAGATGGAGCAGGTAAATGAGACTTGCATAAGCATTTTAAGCATAGCATAATTATTATAATTAACGCCAGGTGAACTGTAATATGTAGAAATAGAAATCTGAGTATTGGCAATTTTAACAAATATTGTATCTGATGCCCTTGTTTCAAGCCACCCGCCAGATCCGTCGATGTGAGACAGAAGACGAGCTTGACTGAGGCGACGAAGGTGACCTAATCACCCTTCATTTACAAAACCTGCTTAGGCACAACATGGAAATTGAAAAGAATGGTCAGAAATAAAATGTAGGGAATGTGATCAGGGTAGAACGTCTTATTTAAGGCAAGATGGAATGAAAAAAGTAAGTAATAAAGGCATACCAATTATCTTTTGAGAGAGGGAGCGGCTATTTTACCACAGTGGCTACTTTCATCTCTTGCAATATGGGAGTGTAGGTGTGTATATATTAGATCCTAGCTCCTCATTGGTCCACCGTACCCCCTTGTTGTTCTGCATATTGGCTAGTGCTTCTCAATTCGCTGGCGAGGTTGGCACCTTAGTCTACTTTCGACTAAATTATTAGGCTATGCTATCTATTGGATACTCACTGAACCAACGTAATGACCAAATATTTCTAATTTTGTTAGATCCTTTTTTTCAATATTCATGCCTCTATTGTGGCTGCCGTTATTTAAGGATCCTGTCCTTTCTGATCTAAAAGCTAATTTAATTTTCATATATAGCTACTAAAGGTCTAACCAGATTAAGACAATCCCTTGACAACTATCATCCTCGAACACCCTATCGGCGATTCTCCCCAACGGACAAATTCCACGAGTTTCTCCACTCTCGAAAGGTCATCTCTGAACGAGGAATGTTTGATTCACTCAATTCGACAATTGAAATCTCCAGTTAGTTATCTCTCGTCCTGTGTGTTCTATGCAAAATCTTATTTTAAAAAATGCTTTACCTCTCCTTTAGGAAATACTCTCAAGTTTATGCATCTGCAAATGTATATGACAACACTCATTGGAGAAGACTTTGAAAACAGACCACCGGTTAAGCTGAAGTTTGACGAGATGATGCAAGGTCTGGAGAGTAACACGGATTCTGCCAAGCAGACGATCAAAATACTTCAAGAAGCCCTGCTTTCACCAAAAATACAGTCTGCACTCAAGTTCTTTCCTACTGGTGGACAGAAAAGTGATGTTGTTGTCAAGGCCTCGTTTCAAAATATCGAGCAAAACACGATGGCCTTGGTAATATCGGTAAGTTATTGGACTCATGGAAATAAGATATATTGAATCAAAGTCATTTTTGATATATTTGTTAACTGAAGAAAGGTATACTCTTGAAAAACTCGCATTCTACCATGTTGACAAGAATTTCCTCACATTACTTTTCGGGCACCGATGAGGATTAATCTCGAGACCTCAGATATAACAGACTTGTCCGTTTACCATTATACCGCTGGCGGACAGTTTGTTGAAAGTTATAATTGTTACTCATGACAAGTAATCAAGTTAAGACATCTAAATTAGAGGAATAGTAAAATAGATCAATAAGGGTAGCAAAGTGTGAGGGAAGGTCGATTAGACAATGGGAATGAAATTCATCATTCCATCATCATTTTCCATCAGGTTATCCAATTTTCACACAATAAGCTTAGTTCTAATGTTTTAAGTTTTGAATCTCTTAATTTGACCACTAGGCTCAGAATCTAGCTCGAATATTCGTAATTTGTGGCGACATGTACAATTGCCTCCAAATCAGATCATTTTTATTGATAACAAGTGTATTTTTTTCTCGTTTTAGATTGGGGATGAAAGTGCATCGAGTTATGAGGAGAATGCCAAAAACTACAAAGTTAAAATAAATGTGGACTAATTTTCGAGATGTTTTTGTGTGATTCATTCCTTTATTGTTTTTTTTTGCTTATATATTTTTCATTGACTATTTCCGTTCGTGGAATTTGTAATGAGTTGGTAAAAGTTTTTACCCTGGAATTATGTCTTCTCACAGTTGCTTGGTTTGATAATGTTGCAGTTTTATAGTTTGCTTTGTTGTCCACTTTACAGAGCTACAATTTCATAGACTCTAGGACAGTGAAGAGAAAAGTCTTGTAGCCCATACCTTGGTTCTTTATTGAGAAAATAAACGTACTTATATAGAGTTGGATATGGGATAAACAATTTATGACTGGTTGACCAATATCATCAGTGGTGGGTTCTTTACTGGTGGTCTTGTATATCCAAGTCTGCGCGCAGAAGTCTAAAAATCAATAGTTCAGTACATGAAGAATAAGCTGATGGGTGCACTCCTAGTGTACTCGATCTAGCGCACCTGAAATATTCTATTTGACTTCCTAAGAGATGGTTACAGTTGACTATATGCAAAGGAGAGACTCTGCTCTTAATGACTGACGAAGTTTACGTAATGGCTCTGTGTTAATTTATTGTCTATGTGGAAGGCTAGAATAGTTCTGTGATGCTGTTCAGTAAATGTTCTACTTAATTATTACAGTAGCATCACTTAACAAAGACACTCGTAAACGTCTGTTCAGGTTTAATTTGAGTCCAGTGAGATGATGATTTTTCAGAATAAGTGATATAAATTATAGGTTCGTGTAGACCAGCTCCACATATTTGATGAATAACTCAAGTTTAACTGATGAAGTTTATTTGTTAATGCCTGTTAATCAATCTGTTTTCACCTTTTTATAGATGTTTAAAGCCATGACAAGAGGATAGTGCTTACATTAGCAACGACGACCGTTGTACTGGGTGTTCCAGTTTGAATATATATCACGATTTCAATAGGTTAAAATGTGCACTCTGATCATTCAGCATGGATGCATAAATTGCTAACAGCTAATTTAACTCACATAATTCGTTTTTGAGGGGATTAATCTTGAGAAGAGGGATACTTCCCAATGGTTCTACAGATAAATTTTTGCTTATTATGCCGTCACAGAGTATGATTATTTGTGAAGCAAGATGAATCAATGAATGAACTTTGCAGTATTTGATGTGGATTTTGAACGGATGACTGAGTTGGAGTAATTGGCTCGAATTTTATACTAAATAGTATTAAATATAATATTTATTATATTTAATATAGTAGTATATTAAACAATATTGTTTAATTTAATATTACATTAAATAATAATATATTAACATAATACAATAATAAAATAAATATTATTCTACATTAAATAATTTTTAATTAATATGTTAAATAATATTATTAATAATATATTAATATACTGATAATAATAAAATATCAGTATTTTCCAAGTGTAAAAATGCTCAAACGAAAGTATTAGTGGTAAGAGGGATCTTTTTTACAAAAATTTTGTCTTCTATCTACCATTTTTCAATTTGGTGGCCCGTATACGGGCATAAGAGGGTGTTTCCATCAGCCTTAGAACATTAAATTGTGTTTAAAGTGGTTTGGTTTGCCACTGCTTCTTGTAAATTTCTGATTTTTATTATCTTGACGTATTGTTGAGACTTTGCGATAAGAATATGAAACTGCTATTTGAGCTAATTAAGGAAGATAATAGTTTTTCTATTTCTGTTTCAGATGAAGTAAAAAATTGTCTTTACTTTTTGCTTTAGTCGATTGATGCATTCTCATAAAAGGCAGCTTACCTGTGTTATTGTATTGACTGCTGTCGTAATTGAATTGGATCAATAGATGATTAAAACCGATAGTAGAATATAATATTCATGGAACTTTTGTTTCAAAATAAAGAGTAAGTAAGCTTGAAGGTAAGGATGTGGCGTTAGTAGTGACGAAATCCTGCTCATTAATTTTCCTTTATTTTTTTTCGCCAAGTGAGGAATTTAAGTTAATGAAATTGTTACTGAAGTATTGTATTGGTGTGAATTTTCGTGATTGTATTTAAATGGGATCTATAAACAGAAGGCATACAACTAGCAGACCACACATCTGGAAATTAATGTCTTTTGAATTGCAAAATTTTCCATTCGACTCTGATCAAACAAATCTTAGGCTTCGCGAATCATTTTACAGACTAGTAAATGGTAAATATACCATTTACACCGTCCCATTGTTATTTCATTTGTCTATGTGTCGTTAATTCGTCACAAAGTTCAACATTTATGGTGTGTGCAATATTATAGTTCAAAAAGTGAACAACAAAAGTAGTTCAGATAAGAGAGAGCAAGCCCTATGACATCTAGATGTTTAATCAAACCGTCGGTGAGTGTAACATTCACCGATTGACCAATCACCGCTCACCCAACTTCTAATTGGTTCTACACTCAAAGTAAATCATAGGCCTCACGAGTACAGAGCGCATTCGTATCCAATGGAGGATTGGGGTAGAACTGGTAAGGGTATTCCCGTGAAAAGGGTAACACTGCGTCCAAAATTGAGCGAAAAGCTCTCCACTGGATCGGATGCCGAGGCGTGGAACAAGGTGCGGGCGGTCATTATCAACTATGGTGCAGCAATTCAACAGCTCTGGGTTCCAGGATTCACTGATACTGGAGGAAGGAAAAAAAATGGATTGAGTACTGCTGATGTGGTTCTTGGCTACCCAGATGTTGCGAGCTATGAGAAGAACCCAGTATATCATGGTGTCATTGTTGGAAGAGTTGCCGGTAGGATAAGCAATGCCAAATTCACTATTCCGATCGAATTGGATCCTTCAATTTCAACGGCCTACAAGCTACCGAAAAATCAGCAGAAGAAACATTGTCTTCATGGTGGAACGTACGTTTTCTAAATTTTTTAAAGTCTGTTTGGTTTATTTATAGTATGTAAATAAAGATAATTTCCGAATCTGGGGTCGTATGGGCTCAAAGTTTGGAGTTTCAGGGGGGAAGTTAGTAAAAGATAGGAATTTATTTCTGATAAATCTTCACTGTCTCAGCCAAAATTGACATTTCTGACACTTGAGTTTAATTAAAAATATATTCCGAAGAAGATTAGCATTTACATATACCCTGTTCTCACGAAAGTAACTAAAAAAGCAGAGGATTTCGTTTTCATCTCGACCACAGTCCTATGTTGTCTTCTTAATTTATTTAGATATCTGGTAGCCCTTTTTAATTAAATCTTAACAGACACTTACAAATGATGAAATATGCTTGAAAGTAAGACGTTTGTTTATATCTACCTGTGAAGAATATCATCTCGCTCATGTCTGGTTTCAATCCTGCCTCGAGTCACAACTTGCATTAACTGGTTGTCACATCTTGAATGATAACTATCGAAATGTAGCCATTAACGGAGACGAACACGAGATCTATAGTGGGAAAGGTTATTGAATGCAAATTTGAAATGACTTATCCTTCTACTTGTTATAATAAAGCTATGAATAATTATATATTTATTATTTAAATAAAATGCAAACGCAGCCAGCTATTTGGCTCATCAAAATTAATGCTAGGAACTATGTTGAAGAATTTTTTTGAATAGCTTCAGAAGCACGTTCACCTCAGAATCATACTATTATGGTCTAAATCGTTATTAAGCACGAATCTCCAAATTGATCAAGGTTGGAAAAGGAGCTGCCCATCAAAGAAATGGTGTCTTCAGTGCTTGGTTCTGAATGGGTAATATTTTACTTTGACAAATAATTAGGTAACCAAAGAGGGAAGAAATGAGCAATATTAGTATTTACTCTGAAGCGTTCCATGAAAAATCACTCGTGCCTATATATAAATCTGACTGATCTACTAAAAACATCGAGGGAATCTTATCGTGTACTGTCAAATTACGTCCAATGTTCTAGCAGGTGGAAGATATTTGTCCCTCATTTGTATATCTTGGATATGCCAGTAAAGCGGTGTGGATCAGAATGTGCTTTAAACAGGTTCCAAATGGTTAGGTATCTACCTTATCATACTGATAATAGCTTTAGTTAAAGAATATTTACAAAACCTTTTTTCTGGTCTCACTTTTGACCAACTGTCAGTATGCGCCCGTTAGGTCTAAATTTTAACTTAAAAAATCCATATGGCCACTGGCCCTAGTATGCAGTTGCTATGATAATGCAAACTCATGTAATATCCAGCGTATAGTGCTTTTGAACATTACTATTAGTTATAAGACTCTAATTATTATTGTCACTAAGATAAACTATTAGAAAACAACATGCGGAGAGGTTTCAGGTAGTTGAGAATAACTAATATATGGATTTAACTAATTAGATACATTCCTCCTTTTCACCTCATTTTTGTCATTAGAAATCAATGTAGTAAAAACGGGGTATAGTTATGAACTGCCAGTACAGCTAATGACAGTACTTTCGTACCATAGAATGCCAGTTTAGCATCATTATCCATCTCGGTGAAATAAAAAAAGGCATCTATCTCAATACATACGTTTTTTATGACCAAAGGTGGAACCATGGTGCCAATTTCACAACTTTCACGATTCTCTTTGTGAAAATTGCGGACCATAAAAGTTAGAATCCCTTTAGAAGAAAATAAGATGAAATGGACATTTAAGTTGAAATAAAAAGTTTGGTTTGGCTATGTTGATTAATTGAATCGTTAAAATGATTGAGACATTTCTAAGAACACATTTAAATAAATTTCCGTTTTTGCCCGTGTAGGTCAGATCTCTTCTCATTATTTTAGCACGGGATTAAGCTTCCGTATTTGGGATATCGTTGACTTAAAGGAAGACAGTGTGAAGCTCAAGGTGATCTCTACCGACGGTGAAGACGGTTTCCCTGGAAACTTGACCGTCTATGTTACTTATCGTATATCAGTAGACGAAAAAGATCAACGTATCAGCCTGTCAATCGATTACTTTGCCTCCATTACGGACGGAATTTGCCCAATAAATCTCACCAATCATACCTACTTCAACCTTGCAGGGCACCGTGCCGGTCCTGAGGCCCTTGATCGGCATTCTGCCTGCATTCAGTCCGACAAAATGTGTGAATGCGACGTAGAACACATCCCAACTGGTCGTCTAATCAAGGTTGGCAAAGTTGATGGAACAGATCTCACCTCATTGACGTGTCTCAAGGAGGGTCTGAGAAAAATACATCCACCGCCACATGGATACGATGAGTTCTACATGTTCAGAGACCTACCAGAAGACGAAGCGAAAGCTGTAGTGTATGAACCCAATTCTTCTCGCAAGTTAGAACTCTTCACTGACCAGTTGGGAGTTCAATTCTACACAGGAAATTACCTGGATCCAAAGACTGATCCTATTGGAAAGGATACCTTCAGTTATCCTTCTCATTCTGGTTTCTGTCTTGAGGCTCAAGGATTTCCTGATGCGGCGAATCGATCAAATTTCCCAAAACAATTTGTGACTCCAATTGGAATGAACTACGTTCAGAAGACAAGATTTGAATTTACGGTTCAAAAGAATCAATAGGAATCTCGTTGGATGCTGCAGGCCTATTATAATTGACAATCAATCAAATTATTAAATATACCGATTTAATTCAAATAACCCTTCTTATAGTTTAATTGATGAAAATGATTTTTGTATATAATTAATAATTTGTTTCATTGTAATAAAGCAACGTCAGTTAGCACGGACTTGAAGTGCTCACTTGCTGTTTGTGAAACATCCCAGTCCATTCCAGTTAGTACCATCTAACAATATTAATGTGCTAATTATGATGATTAATTACCGGAGTAAAAGCCTTGACCTTCAATTGAATTTGAAGGCATGTGCCTGAAAACTGACAAACTTAATCGAAGTATCAACGAGGATTTTAAATTTGAAATCGAAATCCTTTTACAACTTACAGTAGTATCTGCCGACAATATCGACGTATGTGTTCTATTAATGTCGCGCAATGTAGAAAGAAATCTCAAAACCTATCACATATCATACTATCTCTATCAAATTAGATTCCCTCTTTGTCTCTGTTAAGTAAGAAACTCATATGCCATCTGGGTATACTTGTCGAGTACTGGGCTGAAATCAATAGAAGCGATTGACACTGTCTGAAGACTGTGAAGAAAATGAACCTGGTCACTGTAATCACTGATTACTCAGTCATTAGCTTCACATCCATGACGTACCAGAAGCGAAATATCTTATCCACCAGTACATACCTCATATGTACACTCACACACTGTCAAAAATTTTGTACATGTTTACACAACCGGTAAATTAAGGGTACCCTGTTGATAGCTCAGATAGGCTTATTGAGCCCTTTTTTTCAAAGGAGCCTTCTTTCATAAGACCTGCCTGCACGGAGGTCTCTGAACAATGGACACTAGTGGAGCATAAAATAACTGGGACAATAGCGAATCCTTAGCCTTTACAATCGCCGGTAGTTTGCTAAGGGTGTGGTCATTATAAACACACAGTCAACATCAACTACCAACTTCACTCAATGAAATGAAATACAACTAGATCAATCGATTGCAATTGGGTTAACCGCTTTCTCGAAAACACTATTTAGTAATAGGAAGAAAGCCAACATATGAATCCCACAGAAGTTTGCGAGTGAGCAGCCAAGTATCTTGCTTCTAACTCTATAGTAATACTGCAAGCTATCTCAGTCTAGTTACTACCACTATTCGCTACAATGACAGTATAGGAAAGACAGGGAGATCACTTGTTCAATGCTTTATGGGAAGCAGAGTGAAAGCTCTGTGTATAAATACTTGGTATATAGCGTCCTGGCATAAAACTGATTGTTGGAATCAATGTCCTGACGAGTGTTGTCGCATATTGAAGATGAATCTCACCACTAGAAGATAACTAGCAGAATTTAAACTGATATGAATTAATTATGTTGAAGGCATCGCACATGTCTGCCCTATTCGTAATTGCCTCTTTATACTAATAATGCTCGGCGTTGATATAGCATTTTGAATTGTCTCCGCAGGACATTTATCTGTATTTGAATTCGTCACAGTAACATTGAACTGACTGGAACACAATGAATTGACTAACAGACTAGCGTGATTTACTTAACTGTCTATTTATTCAAATGAAGTAAGTTTCTTCCGGTGTACTGCCTTTATTCTAAACTTCCACTCCGTCTCACTTTCACCCCTTATTAGATTGTTTTACTCTTTCAATGTTCAATAATTATAGGTGATAAATCTTGGCTATGCCATGGTCAATCATAAGATCTATATATGCTGGAATCTGGAGATTTTCACCGACTACTCCCTCCCAAAGGAAAAACGGCATCTGTATTCAATGGAATATTTGTATTTCCCAAATTCAACATTTACAAATAGAAAATATCTCTACAGTCATGTACAATCAAAATCCGCACCCGCTTAAATAAAAAAAGCTATTGCTTTTCCTGAAACAATGAGGCAAATTGTGCCTTAAAGCGACTCCATATCGCCAAGTTGAAAAGTACTTCACAAACAAGCTTTTCTGAATCATCTGGACAGCTTTCCACTCGTACAACCATAGCATTCGTGTAGAGCCATCTAAATACCACCACAGTTATTCAATTTAAAATCTACGCATTAAATAACAGTGATGAAGAAATAACATTAAATACCTAAGGGCGTCACTTCCTTGAGCCATCCGAAACTTGCGTCTTGACCATCCGAAACCAGAGATAAGACAATATTCCATAAGACTGCATAACTCTCTAACACCTGCTTTATTAACACAAGAAACCTTTGCATCCAGCTGCGATGAAGACTGTTCGTAAACTCTAAAACCAACAATCAAGCCTAATTACTCTCACCAAGCAAATTAAATTTAAAGGCAATATTCGTACTTACCCCAGGTCAGATTTATTTCCAACTCGAATAAGAAATGGTGAGTGGCCATCACCAATGCTCAATTTGTCACTAAGACGTCGTGTCTTGATCCCAGAGTCCTGTAAAACACATTCAATGTAAGCAGCAAACTTCGGCCAATCCGGCTGGCTCACATCAATCACATGGAGAATGATTTCCTATAGAGTTAAAAACCGATATATCAGATATACTATTTATGAATTATGTAAGCATTTTAAAAGTTTCCGTGAATGAATTTACACATAACTGAAATGACTACTGAACCTTTGGTATAACATCACCTATGTTTATAAGATTATAAGTAGATTATATAAGTAGACATATAGATTTCAAAAGCGGTGGGATTAAGTTCCAATTCTTCAAATTACAGCATCAAGACACTCTTCCAATGTTGCTCTGAATGCAGCTATCAAGTTTCGTGGTAGGTCCGCCATGAACCCGATGGTATCCAACATGAGGACTCGGAGACCGGGAGTCCCCACTTCAGAAAGACTGGGATCGCTATTTTCAAACGTAGTGGGAAGACGAGCCGCATGATGGGTCACG
>CAADRB010000002.1:6109553-6139372 GCA_900708905.1 Hymenolepis diminuta
GTACAGACGAGGCTACAGATATTGAGGATTCAATCTCCAACCAAACATTGCCTCTCCTAGAAGTAATTTCCTTTCCCATTCCCATTGCCCTAAGCTTTTCCGGCTTGTGCTGATATTATGGAAGAATATCATTTTTATTTGCAGAGAGGAGCTGAAAGAGGACTTAAACAAGCGAACAAACGTCAATCGACTGACGTAAACCCCGACTGCTAAAAAATTACATTCACGATGACAAAACATCTAGAAAACGCGGGATGGGTGAATGTAAACATAAATAGAGACTGCTGACCCTCAGTAGCCAATCTTCATATGGACATCAGTGAGAGCCTCTCATAAACACATTTATGTATACAAGTTCTTACTTTTTATTCACTAAAGAGGAGCAGCTTTCCAGCCACCTCAGTGCTGCCCTATTCATATAGTTGACTTTCCTATTTCAATCACAATAACATTACATTTTTCAGTGCTGTCGAAAACTTACATCAAGTACGCGCCTAAGATGATCATGATTGCGAGCTTTAGTCGTTGCTATAGCATCAGCAGCGGCTAGACGAGAACGCATGAAGGCCAATTCTGCTAATTGGGCTTGGGCCCTAGCTTCATGCGATCTTGCACGAAGGAGAAACATTTGGACTACTACTGTATACCTAAAAGAAAAAATCCGCAATTGATAGGACGCCACATAGCAATACTTATCGAACATAAAGACAATTTTCATTGTTTCCATCTACTGTCTCTATATTTTCAGGGGCCCAATAACAGCCGAACATACCGACAATTGTGATCAGCGTTCAACAAGTCCTTGTTTACCAAAACTGCGCTTTTTTGATAATGAAGACTTAAAAGTGACTAATATAGCTACTCGTACAGGCAAAATAAATAAATAAAGAGTATTCAAATCAAAATCTTTGGAATCAGTTAATTTACATTTGCTTCCATCTGCAAAATAAGATACATGCTTAACCATAACAGCATAGTGACTTCGGAGCTCATCGATGGCTGCTTGTTTTAATCTAATTCTCTCTTAATCTGATCCAGTCACTCATTACTAGCAATTAAAACTGCTTATCGATTTTCCCTCCTTCATATTGAGCTGTACCTCTCCACTTCGACGTAGTTTCAGTTTTCCAGTCAAGAAGCTTACGTCATTTCTCCCTTCTCTCCTAATAGAAAAGGTCCGCCATCATATCTATCTCCTTCCTATATGATAATGAAGTAAAACTGGGGAAAGCAATTGTTTAACAATTGCCTCTGTTCTACTCCTGAGAAATAGTCCTCTTTCAACAATGGTAAAAACATAACAATATATCGTGGAAATTTTTAAGTAGCTCGTCTAACGAAGTTGACTACATTTTATTTTTTCAAAGAGTTGACAACCGTAAAACATATTATTCATCGTCGATGGGCCGTGAGTAGTAATGAAAAATGGGGTGATATTATTGAAGATCTCAATGCTGACATCCTGAAAGTTGGAAGATCTTGATGTAATTTTCCATTTGGCGTATGGAAAATCTAATTTTCCAGGATTTTTTTTTACATTTCATAGGTACCGGTACTAATATTAATAAAATGAGTAAAATAGGAGTTGACGTAATGCTACGCTTTCTGCCTTTATTTTGTTTCCCATTATTTCACCTTTAAAAAATAAACAGTCCATCACAAGAGAAAGACCTAGGTGAAAATGTACAGATAGAGTGATCACCGCTAGGTAGCAAATCTTGAAAATACTGGACTTACATGAAATCATTCAGACTTTCTAGGCCGAACTGAACTATACAAAAAAACAATCAGGTACTTGCTCGAAAGTTTACTTTGCCCTAAAATAACTAGGAGATTTTAGATTTGGGAAATGCTATAACGCATTACAAATGCTTCTTTACGCTCTGCATAATACTGAACTCAAACGGAGAAGTAGAGATCATATATTATTAATTAGGATTAAGACTATTTCAAAAACTGTCCCATGAGAATTAAGAATGTTTGTTTGTAAAAGAAAAACACAATAAAAATGGTACAGAATAGATGTCCGTGTGCAAAAAGCTCAACTTGCCTCTCGAAAAACCCATGCTATGACCACTTCAAACGCGAAACTTTCTAGTTAATAACTAAAGAGGGGCAAAGTTAAGAACATTTACATAAAAAAAGAATTCACAGAGCGGAAACACAGACGTTGACTCCTTCAATTCACTAGTAGCGGTAAAATTGAACGAAACGGAAATCGCTGAATAGTAAAATCCGCGGAACAATAGGTAGCTTTATTTATAACTGAGGAACAGTTTTCATTCTTTGTAAGGTGGACAATAAAGAGTTGCCGAAATAATTTCCAATGTTTGAAAAGATTGAAAGAATCAAGTATTTGATACTCCTAGTTAAATACAAAACTGCGACGAGGCTTCTGATAACTGCTTAACTATTCACTAGTAATTCAAACCAAAACTCGGGGCTTGAAGATAATGGGGTTGATAATTACAGTCGCAGATTCAGTGGTCGTAGTAATTTCGGTAATTAAAACTGATCAAGAGGAGGATGGCAATGTAGAGGATACTGGTAAATCCAACAACAGACAACCACGGTTACCAAATCAGAATGCCAAGAATGGAGGACAGGCTAAATCACATTTTACAACGGTAATCGAAATTCGAGGAAGTGCGAAAAACGAAGATCAGGTGAAAGAGAAGGACAAGAACGAGGAAGAGAGACAAGCGTTTGCACCGAGTATATATAAATCGGCACGTGTAGATAACACAGGCAAATTAGCAGTCACTGTGAGGCGAAAGGAGTGACAACCAATAACCGAAAACCTACCACTGCGCTTTGGGCACATGAAGGTGAAATACAGCGAGTTCTCTCAGATTACACAAGTGCTCGAATGCAGAAATATTTGTGCACATAATGGAGTAAATTAAAACACTCGAAAAGTCTTCAGGAGCGTAGCAGCAAAATCCTTCAGCAGAATTTGTATGTAATGGCAATTAATTAGTGATTCCCACTGCTCGCTGGGGAGTCTACAGTATTAAGCTACTAACTTAATTATTAGATCAAATGAACCCAAATTAAAAAGCTGGAAGGAGATGAAATACCTCTATGTATTGAAATATATACAATATTGAAACCGTTTTTTTGGAATTTGTTTACTATTGAATGCTGAGAGACATCGAACGAAAACCGAAGTTTGACATTGAGTTACACATAATTTACAGGGTAGAATCGGCAGACAGTAACAGTTATTTGGTCATTAGAGATCTCAGTTAATTTGATGAGCGACAGATAACAAGAGTTTCTCATCAGAAGCTTTAGAATATTACTTTCTCCTCAAAACGACTTCAATAAGTTTTGGAACAGTCTTGTAGAAACTCCAAGACAGCATGGATAAATAGAAATAGTGTAGTGCTCTTTGACACTTGTTTAAAATTTAAAAAGAATAGGCATTTTATTCATTATCTCATCTGAGACACAATTTAAATACCTAGTAGTTGATAATTAATTTGTTATAAAATACACTAAGAATGATTTGACATACCTATCGAAGACGGGACATCCCCAAGTTCTTTGCATTTCAATGAGTTGATTTATCCGTAATTGGCCCCAATTAACAAACACTGCCGTAATCTGTTGACGTGATCCATCGGTTGATGGCTCCAGGTGCTTCTTGACGACAACAGTGAGGTCCTGCCATACGCCTTTTGAGAAGAACTGATCACTTCCAATCCCTCCACTACGCATATTCATGTGCACCTGAACAGATCAAACAAAATGTCTCAACTACTGACAGATATAAGTAACAGGTTAGCTCAGAGCTAGATGAGAATGCACAATTATCAATCTTTTGTTGACTGGATTCAACCAGTGCTGCCAGTCAGCCATGTAAAAATTCCCCTCGCAGAGAATTCCACGAAACGATAATGACTATGTTTGAAGTACTAAAAAATACAGATCCAAGAACACAGAAATTTAGAAAAGAAGCTTGTAGCAACTATCAATTAGACACAAATACAAAAATGATTAGTTGACAAATATTATCTCTTTTATTGTGCTATATTTGCACAAAATTGGGTAAAAGAAAAAATTACCACATCTTTGACTGTCCAACCACTCAGTGAGTCAATAAGTGATCGAGCTTCTTGCTCATCAGGGCCCTTTGACAACCGGCTTATTGCTAGATCATCCGCCAAATTGATATTGAGATCCAATTTACGACGCAATTCGACCCTACGAATAACTGAAAAGGGATCAGCTATAAGGCATTTTCAAAAATACTAAGATTTATCAGCAACTGAGGAAAAGCAACGAACCCGGTTGGATGATCAAGACGTTATGGGCTGCTGATAGAGGGACGGCATATTCAGAAGATAAGATATCCAACTGAGAAAATCCACTGAAGGATGACAGAGCACATCGGTAAATTCGAAGTGAGCCATTTGTGAAGGGTCTCTAAAAGTTGAAGACAACGTATAACACTTGATAACTAACAATATTCAAAATAATTTTATACACCGTGATGAATACAATAAGTATTCTAGCATATAAATAAATCATAAATAGATACAACGCATCACCTACGACTAAAAAAACACGAGCGCGAATAACCAAGCGAGTCAGAGACATTTCGGATTGGTGAGGTTCAATTTCCAAGGTCCTATACGACCTTAAATTGTGACTGTTTCCGAGAATGGTATGACTTTTCATTATGAATATGTGGATATTATTCGTCAATTTTTTGAATTCATTCAATGTACCGCTTTTGTTTATGATTAATAACTTTCTTAAATAACTGTAACATAAAGTATTCATCTAAAATTACCTTCTAATCTCTCGGTTCAATAAAATGAACAAGGTAACATTCCTTGGGTAATTGAGATACTATGCTATAAAAACTGTCAATGTCTTTTTTTGCTTTCTGCATACTCTAATGGTACTTTTTATTATTTTATTCTCATTTATATCATTTTGTTGTGCAAACATTTCATTTTATCCCTTTTATTAAAGTATTTACATTTTGTTACTTGCATTTTATTATAGCTGAGCCCAGTTGGTGTGGTCCGTCACTTTAATTACGACATATGAGTGGGTCAGTTAATTGCAGTTTCGTTACCGACCCAGTTAGGGAATTAGCAACCATTCCAGCATTCCAACATGTACTTGCAACCCCCCTATGACCAAATTCTAATAGCGACTTTGGTCAGTAATTTTCGTAGTATCTATGCTATGACCAACAGATGTCTATCAACACTTGGCGATTAGAAAGGATTGACTGGCGAGAAGATCGCCACTATAGTGTCCACAGGTAGTCCCGCCGTGTGTTTGTCTATTTGTACATAGATACCTGAACAAATGTCAATCATCACGCCGAGACACCGAAAAGGAGACATGATTGACGTCCAATGAAGAAATGCTTTGTATATAAATAAATTGGGGTGGCCTGTCCGCCACCTCCGGACTGATCTGGCGGCATGAGTGGCTTGACTTATTCCATCTATTCGATCGTTGTGGCCCCGACAGACCCCTAACGTCATTACAATTTAACAAATTACTTTCGTCTGATCTCATTTTTTCTTTTCCAACAATATCTCTTAACTATACACTTAACTTGATGTTAAAATTCTGAATGAATTTCAGGACTGTTTTCTGTTGATCACATAGATCAGTGAACAAATTCGTATGCCCTTTTCCATCCTAATCTTCCCTCATCTTGGGTATGATGATCTAAAGTTATGAAGATCCACGAGAGGACACGGGAGTTCTCGCCAATTCGTCGGAATAGGGTTGATAATATTTTTTGTAAGCCTGTCGAAACCTTTATCTGATCATTCTGGCAAATTTAGATTCAATGACCCAGGCTCCGAACCTACATTAGTGTCAAAGAGAAAGTATAGTCATGAAGAATCATTAGATATTTTTCATCGAAGAAAGTAGAATTTTTGTTATATTTTCTATTTTATTGAATTTTTAGTCAATATTTCACTATTCTATATGAACTGAAAGATTAACTGATTACAGAGTACCAGTGTGTTATGAATTTGAATTAAATTATGCTAATAACTTTTGAAATTCGCTAATTCCCTCTTTCGTGTTTGAACATATGCTTTTACACCGTACCACGTAATAATATGGAATTTTACATTTTTCTTGATAAAACAAAATGCTAATGCAACGATATGCAACTTACATCAATAACAAATGAATTTACTTTTGGCTCCATTTATATATTTAGTTAAATATTAAGTGTTTATTATTGCTAAATATGATTGACCTTGAGTGAACACAACTTATGAAGATCGGTAAAGGTTAAAATACCACTAACTTACTATTTTGTTCTGCTATGTAAACGTGTAAGCTGCTGATCATCCCGTAAAATTTTTTCACCTTCTTAGCCAGTAAAGGAAAAATCGATTCAGGTGGCAAGACCAGCCTCTTGTGATTGGAAAAACTGGTTAGTATGCACTGAAAATCGTTAACAAGCATTTGCTATAATTCAGGAAATGAATCACAAAATTCAAAATGTGAAACGTATGCTGCCCATTTAGTCAATGCTGTACAACTGAGATCTAGAAACCTTTGATAACTTTACTTCACTCTCAATATTTTTCGAGCGTTCCTCTTTTACCATTTATTATATTTTCTGTTGGCCACTTTCAGTTACTTCACCTAATTAAAAGTTGAAATTTTTTATATTACTCTGGGTAAAAATATGCAAATCAAGTGCTTCATTTTAAGAAAATGCGCCTTAAATGGACTCGTGTTCATTTCACTTTCTTATCAAATTGTCTCAGTTATCAAATTCACATTCTGGCCTAGTATCCAATGCCTTCCTTCCCAATCTAATCCCCAACTTTCCCTTTGTTCACTCTAATTTGGAACGAATTTCCATTATATCTTCTACATCAGTGATTGCACTATGTGCCTCGTTTCCTACGCTATTTTTTCCAACACACTCTTTCGTGTTCAGCCAAATAAATGTAACATTTTTACCACTAAGTCATGTTTCGATGAGAAGAAATTACTCGCGTTTAGTCCATCTGAATAAACTGGGAATTTTAATTATTGGTAATATTGTAGCGTGTGAAAATTGAATTTAGATGAAAATATCTATTTTTGAAGCCAAAATTTATAAAATAATCCTACCTTTAAACAACAGAGCTATTTTTAAATAATTTTTCATAAGCGAAGATTGATCGAACCCAGCAGTCACCTTTCCCCGTCTTAGTAGATAGTCCAACCTCATAAATGTAGGGACTTTGTTTCACAGAAAGTGCGAAATTTCTCGGAAAAATGCTATCTAACCGGGTGCAAGGTGGTTGCATAGAATGACAGTGTTCTGGGAGATGGTGAAATTTGCCCTGCAGCAAGTAACTAACTTTTGGAATGCAAATCTCCAAATCAGATTTATAGGTATCGCTGAGATATTCTCTTGGATTGTTTATAGTGGGAAAGAGGCTTCCATCAATAGGACGATAAGAAACCTCGCAGTTATTTCTGAAATACTGAAAAATTAAATCCGAATTATGTTTAATATATATGTCCATATAAACAGCACAATCAGTCATTATTGCCCTATAAGCACTCCAGTTCATAATGACAGGTATATCTTTACGAAATATGATTGAACTGTCATAAGATTTCCATGTGTTTGGATCATTCCAGTCGTCATTGTTGACACAAGCCAGTCCAATTTGTACACAACCAGTCACTGGACGAAAATCAATCATTCGCATTCGATTTGCGAGATTTGAAGCCAAATTGAGGAATATCTGTTTCACTCTCTTCCAGTCTTTTTGGGCTATAGCCAAATCGTAATCACTGTCATACGGCATTCGTGTGTGATATCTCAGTGAACCCAAGAGAGAACCATAAGTCAATATCACGTCCACCTTGGCTTCTTTAAAAGCATTTCGAATAAGTCGAAGAGATTTCGCAATCTGTTGGCTACTCTCTTCAGAGATGGGTAATCTTTTGAAGCACTCAAATACAGTGTCGTTCGAATTCAATGAATCCACTGGAGTGTTGCCAATACACCAATGGCTTGGAGCTCGAATCCATTCTTTCATTTGGAGACGTCTGAAGTAAAATGCCAATTGGTTATTAAGATGAAGGATATCGGTATCTTCATTAGCGGATTGGTCGTGGCTAGTGTTTATAAGTGTAAGAATTCTTCTTACCGTTTCATTCTGAGCAGGATCAATTAGAATTATTGGTGAAAGAGAGTCTGAGTCAGAAATAAGTATATTACAGTGATTGTAGTGGTGAAATTTATTCCAAATGATCACAATTGCAATAAGCATAGAGAATAATTTAGCAGCAAATGATAATGTCTCGTAAGTCATTTTTCTATAAATAATCTCAGCATATGGAGTTTTATAGTGGAGATTTGGTAGCTCATTCGCCAATGAGTATTTTGCTAATTGAATGGATTCTATTGGTTAAAATGGCTCTGTTAACCACCACCTCACTGAAGAATGTGACGATCTAATGTTGTCGCAACTCGAGCAGTTTATACTGATAGATGATGCATTTATTGATAGCTGGGCAACAATCTTGAATTACTCACCGACGTAAGATGGAGGAACCGTGCTATGTTATCAACTTTCGAATTTGCTACAAACAAGACAGAAACAAAGAAAGACTATTCTATGAGCAACTACATCAAGAGGAACAAAAGAACGCTTTCCCTTTGAAGGTATTAGGTGGGGAAAACAATGAATTTTTGGTGCAGAAAGAGACGAAATATATGGGGGATAGAAATCTAAGCCAAATTAGTGGGTAATTAGAGGGAGAAAGCCCATCCGGAGGTAGACAAACTGATCACTCGATAATCAACTGTTATTACAATTCACATCAAGGCTAAAAATTGATTTTTATTTGCGACAAAACCGAGGTAATAATTAGGTAGTGAAATAAAGGGTAAAGCGTAGGAGACCAATTGGAAGGTGAGAGCAAATTTCCCTTACTCTAATGGCCAAGACAATAAGACAATACACTTGGGGTGAACTCTGATAATGACAGTCGGCACGCCGCATCAAATAAATAATCAAAATATTAAAAACATGGCGACAGTTTATTTGTTCCATTCATACAAAATTTTCATCCAAAACACGATGTGGATAAGTGTTACATAACTTGCCGTTAACGAGATGGCAAATAGAAGGAAAAAAGTCTTAGAATTTCACGTAACCACAGTTGATGTTGGGGCTTATTTGGCCATTTAAACTTAATTCTCTGAGATTTTCAGTTTACTTGGTTATTCTATGAATTGTGACGTTACTAGATGATAGTTTTGCACAGCAGTTTAATTTCATACTATTATTGTATATACAAGTTTGAAAAGGCACGCTGCACTCGAACCATACCTTTCTCCAATAAGATTGCAAAATTAAGAAATGTTTAATAGAGTACGTAGTACCTGTTTTATTCCCATTTTAAAACAGGTTTGCTCTGTTTTTGTATGTATTGCTCCCATACTGACTCACGCCTAATTTTGATTTTATGATGGTTGATTGGCTCCTCACCGTGCCCACATTCGTGCTCTTTTTCGCGCTCTTTAGGTCATTAGTCTAATGAGGAGATATCTAGCCTAATTTGCTTGGCATTAAAACTAGCTTTACTTTCGGGATTAGAGTAATTTTAAATATCTATAGGACGGTTTGGTGGTATGAAGGCAACATAAAATCAGAAGTAATAATTACTATTATATTTTTTCTCCTAGATCTATCATTTCAGACGTACTAAAGCATTTTCTGCAAGATTCTGAAAAATATAAGAATTGAGAGAAAAATTTATTTTTAGGTGAGTGAAAATGTCATTCATTACACATTCAAAAGTTTGTCCTATTTTTACAGAAGTCGGGGTTACCGAAACATAAATGGTCAATACGCCAGACTGCAGGATACCACGGGGGTCTCTTTATCACAAAGTTTATATACTCAAAGTGATTTTCACCTCTCTTAGTTGCAATTGTGGTGTGTAATTGGAACCATTGGAGGTTTATGTTCATGAGGATCAGTAACAATATAGGATGTTGCATTCCGCGATACGAATATCCTATTCCTGTCTCCTGTGCAATTTGAGATATACAAAGTTAGATATTTCATCAGGGTTTCATTCAACCACAAAAGAGACAGACAGGATAAACGGAATTTGGATCAAAATATGCAGCTTTACATTATCGTGGATCCGACCGAAACTTTGTTAGGTAATAAATGTAGGGCGTAATAGATTTCTTATTAGCTGGCCAAGTTTTTGCATACTGGAGTGAAAAATCCGACTTTCTCTGGATATGTACTGAAGCTTAATACTAGTGGTATAATTCGCCTATGGTTCAAGATTTGAAATGATTCCAGTCCTTAAATTGAAATGAATAAATAAAAGTGCGGATAAAGATCTTCCTTTTTAAAAATTGCGCTTTGCTGACAAGACAAAAGATTTAACTTGTTCGTCCACACAGATACTCCATTTAAATTAAATTTCAATTTGATTGACACTAACAAACACTTATTATTAATATCGGGATGAATCTCAGGCAGTATTAGCTTATATCGGAAAACATAATTCGCAACTTTGAAAATAGCAAAACACTAGAATGTTGAGGAGTATGTGCAGTCTTTAGGCTATTGTTGAGAACTTAGTAACTGAAAAATTTAATCAAACATGCATTTGTTTCATAGTAAGTATGCATGAACTAAAATCAAGTTCTGATTAAATCAAGTTATAGTGGAGTAATCATAAACTAATATCGCTATGTACTTTATTTATTTCATTTACTTAATTTGTTGTTGCTAGTGTTAGTCGTTGCCTACCAGCCGTTAGTTGTTACTCATACTCTAACAAATTCTAGATAATAAGAAAACGATGTCCTTCTGGTCAGTCAGATCAATCAGGTAAGAACATATCTCAGGTGAATTTGTGATCTTTGAATCCCATTTCAAGCATAATAACATAAGAAGACAAATAAAAAAATTTCATATCCTTATCAAAACCGCCCCTCATTGTTAAGTTTGAGGCTGACTGCATTGCTTAATAGGGTGAAACTGCTCGCACCTGGAGATATAGAATTTCGAAATCTATTATATTTTGAAAAACTCCTACCGTATAAAGAGCCTATCTTAGCAAGTTCACTCAAAGCTAAACCTATACAATGACTGATAGAAATGGCAGACAGCATAATCGAAAATGCCGGACTCCCAAGAATTGAGGAGATTCCCCATATCCTACATCCTACATCAACCAAAACGGATTAGCAGTAGCTTGGGAGAACTGCATGCTAAGACTGGAAGCAAAAATTGGCACCCCAACTCTTTAGAAAAATCTGCTACGTAGTCGCCCATTCAACAGACGTCGGCGTTCACAATCCAGACATTTCAAAATCCAGAAGACGTGAAAGTAAAGAAAACGATATTTGCTGGTTTCATCGCAGGTACGGTACTTAGGCACGCCATTGTTTACTACCCTGTTAATTCCAAACTCGGTTGAAAATAAACAAGCCCTGCAGCAATGGCGGAAACTATTAGTGAGCATTCGGGTAACCGCCTTTTCCTTCAAGACAGAAACTCCAATACATCTTATTTAATTGATTCCGGATCCCGCAGGTCGAACTTCCTCAAATCAATCCATTATACTAGCGGCCGCCAACAGTTCTCCCATCAAGATATATGGCCAGAAATCTGTCCCTCTGGACCCTAGACTACGCAGGACCTTCCGCTGCTGACGTCTCCAAACCAATTGTTGCCACTGATTTCTTCTGTTACTTCGGCCTCCTTCTTGATCTCGGCAGGAAAAAGTTATTTGGTCCCCTAACAAACCTTCATTCCAAACTGCTATTCTATAACCTGTATCCAATCTTCTGTGTCTCCTTTCTACCCTTTCCTAAAAAAATTCCCTGATCTCACCAACCCTGTTTGTCGTGACACATCTGAAAATCACTTTGCTACCCATTCTATTATTACCCATGGAAACCATGTCAAAGCTCGAGTCCATCGTCTTGCCCTCACCCGGTATGAGATCGCCAAGGGCGAATTCGAACGCATGTTTGTTCTTGGTATTATTCGTAATTCTTTCAGTAATTGGTTATTCACTCACTATATGGTCCTTAAAAAATTTAGTGTTTGGTGTTCTTGTGGCTATTACCACGGACTCAGTTCAGTTACAGTCACGGACAATTACCCCATGTCCGATATAAAAAAACTTCTCATCCAATCTTCGGAATAAGAAGAACATCTCTACAATCGATGTTGTCTGTGCTTATAACCAGATTCCTACGGCTGAAGCAGATATTCCCAAAACCGCCAATGTCATCCTATTTGGTCTGTTTGAATTCCTCCATATCCCATTTGGTTTATGCAACGCAGCCCATACCTTCCAACGTTTTATTGATGAAGCGTTGCATGGTCTCGATTTTGTTTTTGCCTATATCGATGACATCCTGGTGGCTAGCGAAAATGAAAAAGAAAATAAGAAACATTTAGAGATTGTTTTGAACGAATGAATTTTCATGGACTCACCATAAATTTCTCCAAAAGCAAAATCGGGCAAAATATCCTATCTTTTCTTGGTCATACTCTATCTTTTCGACCAACTGGCGAAAAGTGGGAGAATCGACAGTTTCCGCTACGGAAATCCCTTAACTAATTCCCTCAGTTCTTAGGCATGAAAGTTTTTTTCCGCCGTTTTCTTCCCAATTCTGTAGCAGTGGTTTTTCTGCTCAAACAGAACTACTAAAGTCCACGAAGGCCAATGTTAGCTGTTAGTTATTACCCAAACTTCGACAACTTCAGTGTCAATGATGAACACATACGTTTATTATATTTAACGGTTTTGGTTTCAGAGATCTTTAATGATATTATCTTTGAGATAAAGGCATATGTTTCATATTTAATGTAAAAAATGGATTGTAAACATAATTCTTATTATAAATGGGTCGAAAAATCGGCTCCATTCTCAAATATATCTTTTACCTCTGTAAAATAACTCCTACCAGATACAGTCCCACATTTTCAAAAAAAGACTTTCCCTTCAAAATGGGCGCTGCAAGCCACGAGCACAATAGAAGAAGGCTTGCAACCATGCCGATATCAATATGAATGCATATGTGCTTGCATGCAGGTAACATGGAGGTGCAGAACGAAAATAATATGTCTGTTTGATCATTGGCTAATTCCAGATTCATACTTATTTTAATGGCTCTCGCTCGAGGTGGTGGACTTTGGTCATGCTGACAAGATAGCCGCTTCCTTTCACCATTATACCCTTTGTACTTCTTGGTCCTTGTCTGGTTACAAACCTTATCATATAGTTTTCAAAAATAAAGAATAATTCAATCCCTGCTTCCTGCAGTGCAGAGGAACTAGCGTTTTAGCTGTTCATTGGTGAGCTTTATTCCCCTCAGAATGTCGGATAGTAACTTAGCATTGTTAATATTTTAATTAGCTACGGAAAGTACTAATCGTATGCCTTATCAACCTTGTGGCCCATTCGCACTCCTATAGATCACAACTTATCATCATCCCTTTCCCGTATAAAATATGGTGATTTAATTTTGTGTTCGGTCATTTCACCTAAATTTATTTATATCTCTTTACAAACAAGAGCATGTAGATCAGACTACTAAGAGCAAGTTCAGATTTATGCTATTTTTCTACTTGTCAGGGTAATTGCCAGCAATCCTGTGACATAGCAGAGCTCACCCAATTTCGCTGGAGGTAAGCCCAAATAATGTCATATTTGCACCTCTTTTCATCGATTGATAAGAATTTTGTATTCTGTCTTACAACTGGACACAGAGTATGTCCTAGAAACTGCCCTTGTTAATTAATCTATTAAAACTATGTGAAATGGACCCGAGAAACGCAGCTCTTTTCGTACCTTACCTGAATAGACGTATTCAGTCTCTTCTCAACCTTCTAACCTTGGCGGCTACAATGGGGCTGGCAATTTAGCGGCATGAGATGGTTAGGTGTTGAATTATCCCAGGCTTTACGGTTAGTAGGTGAATGGTGAGGGCATCGTAGTAAAAGGTCCTACTTTCAAGGTTTCTAGTATCTAGCTCTAGCCACGACAAAAGCTAGTGCTATTCTGCTATTTTGGACATTGGGAGATAAAATCTCGCTGGCATATATAAACAAACAGATCGGCAGCTCTAAAGATGGGTTTTTGCCATCGCCTAATCTCGTGAACTTGATTATTTTAGATGTGCACTGCTTTCTACAATTAGAAAAAAATTGAACTGAATTGTGAATTTAATATTAAGAAAATTTTAATTAAATACAAATCTTCGTTCTTATAAATTCATATTTACTACTTTGTTTACCCACTTGTTTTGACAGCACACTGTAAAATATCAAGAAATGAAGTTGCCAAATCACAACTGGAGCCGTATAGAAATCAAGTGGTATATTTAAGCCAATCATGTTTTGCCTCTGAAAAAAATAAATTATTTTAGAATGATAGATTTTTTCGCCATATCACCACGTAATTACCCCATTGGTTAATATAAATCATGTCATTGCAACCCATAAGCATGCCAGATTAGACTGATTTAATGGTTTCCGGAGTATCAAAATTCAAACCACTATAAAGTTGTGCATAAATTTCTTCTTAACGGATGAATACACTTGAAAATGGAAATTTATTTCAATGTAGTGTCTAAATGAATAATTTAAGTATAATAAACGCAAAAATATAACATTTATATACTTTTTCTCAAAATGTACGTTATTTACTAACTGTGGATCTTATTTATACCATTATGTCTCTACATTATTATAAGAAAAATAGAACCATTCAAACTTTTGAGCTTCTTATACAAAAGATTCGTGAGATACGGAAAAAGGATACATACCAGAAAAGGTCTAATCTACTTTTCTGTGGCCATCAAAGTAAGGTTAATTCAACCATTTTGCTTTGAAATATCTCTTGGTCTAGTCAACCTCAAAACATATCTCCACTTTTGAGGATCGGAAATTCCACATTGTTTGTATTCCTCCGTACGTTTACTGGTTTAGATATAGCGAAACGTCTTTCGTTCAACTTTTGCAAAAAAATTTGCTCAAACATACTTATAATCTTGAAATGAGAACGAAAGATTATGAATACATATGATTATCATTATTTGTGTTGGCTATTTTCTCTCTCTTTAATATGTGTAAAAGATTTAAACAATACAAAAACAACGAATTACACTTCATAGCTTTAATATAGATCTTTATTAAACAGTTGATTGACTAAAAACACGGAAATGGCTCAAACGTAACCATGTCGAAGATTGCAGTATCTGCGCGCCCGGACTCATAGGTTTGCTCTGTCTCACCTTGCATTGCTTCCATACTAACTCATACCTAATTGACAGCTGGTAATTTCTTCATCGTACCTACATCCACATTTACTTCTCACAATCCTTGCTCAGAACTGACACCTCCTCTTTCCTTTCAATCACTCCTTCATCTCCCTCCCCTCTCTCCTTTCCCTTTTCATTTACCTCCATCTGTCCAATTCAATTTATTCAACCCAGCTCTGGGTACCCTCACTTGAGAAAGGCTCTTATATCCTGTTAGGCATAAAAAGATCATTAATTCTCTGGAGGAATATCTAGCCGAACTTAGTCGAGCTCCTTAAGTAGCTTTACCTCCGAGATTAGAGCTACTTCAATATTAAGAATTGATGATCGCATGGAATATCAACACAGTGGAATAAGATAGTGCATTATTGCCAATAATGTTGATTTTAATCTATATTAAAATAATTTTTTTATATTATTCTGCAGTAGTAATTTTGATTGGCAAACAGATGCTAAATATGCACATATCTCATTAAAATATAATTTTAATTTGGAAAAAAAACACAGAAACTTTACAGTTGCTTCTCCCAGACGGATTTTGCTGATAAAAATTCACAGGATTTTGGCGTAAAATACTTTGCATCAGTCAGATAAATGAATTAAGAAAGATAAAACTGAATAGTCCTAATCAGTATCATTAAAATTGATACGTGGGTTAAAACTTGACTGGTATTATAATAAAAATCACCTGCTTCCAAATAACATACTACTCTACGGGGTAATTTTAATAAAATTTTTAATCATGGAATGGTAGCTGAACACAAAAAATTGCAAAACAATCTAGTATTGTATGAAAAGAACGATGAATATATAGAGTTTTACTTTATTTGAATTCTGAAAGGATGGGAGTGTAATTTTCTTTGTAATATTCAGAATACTCCGAAACTTTGTTGTGGGACTGGATCTCAAAAAAACCACCTATCTCAGGCTGCTGAATTGCCAGCTCCAAAGTCAGACAACTTAAGAGAAACCGAATACGTCTATTCAATAAAGTACCAAAAGGGCTGTGATTTGAAAGTGTATTTTCCTTGAAAATTGAACAGATAGCCGATTTAGATTGAGATCAGTCGATGGGTCCAAAATTGATGACGGAATAAAGAGCAGAATTGGAAGATATTGAAGAGCGTTTGGTGATTAAAGGGGTATCAGTCGATCTGGATCACCAATAGCTCATTCTTCATAATCTGATCCCCGACCTACTGGGTATGTTCAATTTCCCAGTATTCATAGCCTGTCGACTCGATGGTTTAATTAAATGGTTGATTGTATCCCTTTCTATCTTATAACCGTAATCAGGTTGATAGTACTGGCGAAGTAACTTAAACAATGACAAAGCTCACTAGAAGACTAATTTGTTTTAACCACACTACATAAATTTTAGCTGTTATAACGGTTACTTAACCACGTGTTGAAAAAATCGATTTCATCAAAGTTCATGACGTCAAAGCGGTGCCGATAAACTAAAAAGACGCTCCTTTATTTCATACGAATTTGCTCGAAGTTTACATTGGGAGGTGCATTTTGTATTTCTCGGCAAAATAACTTCAGTAAAGTTTTATAGAAAATATTTTACTGTTTGCTACCGGTAATAATTATTCGGAAAAACGTCTTTTATCTTTAATGTGGAGAAATTGAAGCACAATCAGTAACGAGGAGACAGGGAAGAGCGTGTTCGTAATTTGAATTCCCATCACGATTTCAAGATAAAACTAAACTCTAAGAAAGTGTGCAAAATATCCAACAAAAGCCTTCGGTTTAATATTTGCATTTTTTTGATATAAAGTATTTTCATCAGAAAAATTAAACAATTAATCGAAAAATATAGCCAACCCAACTATGTCATGTGTGAATAGGTCAACAGAAACAAGATACATGATAATTGCACTTACAGACTCTTCTACTTAGTTAAAAAGTTATTTAAACGAAAGGATTATTTGAAAGTCTAACTCTAAAGCCATCTTACTCTGAATAAAAGAATACTAGGTCAACTGAACAGAGCCCCTTGATTCTATGCTCCTTGTCAAAGAACAACTCACCAAGTCCTTTCCACAACGACTGAGTTTCTTCAAGTAGCTATCCAGCCTTTTATTTGACTCAATTTGACCATTTTTTGAATTCTGTTTGCAAATGATTGCATAGATGAGAACCATCATATCTCAATGCAGTTTTGTGTAAATCAAGGAGGAATTTCAGTATCTTTTTCGATACTTACCGTCTTTTCTATGACCTCTCGTTCACTTTCCTATTCTGTCTACTCGGGTTGCTTTATGTAAATGCTGTCAAATTTGCCTCCACGTTTGTTAATGCATTACATAAGCATGGCTGCACGTTCACATTCTTCTTTCGAAGCCTTCTCGGAGATCGCAGAGCTCTGCTAACTTAAATATTTAGCTATCTTACCTCTGCTATGCTACGGACGTAAGCTTCTGAATATCATTTAGGATTATTTGCCCTCTCATCACAGGGAGAAAAACTAAAATGAAGTGGCAGGACCGATCATTCTTGAGTAAAAAGATGGTCAATAAGGGGACAAATCATGAAATTTGAATTATATAGCGTGAACTGCCCATTAAGCAAATATTATACAACCCAAATCCCAAAAACCAAATGACGTAAGGGTCTTTACTACAGCAACGTTGCTTTAAGCATCTTTTTTGACCTCATCTTCATTATGTGTTGGACTTTCTGTTAACCGAGTTCAGTTACTTTCCACTATTAAAAATATTATATTTTTTTATTACTGTGGGTAATGATAAAAAGAAATCAAATAATTTTCAAAATATGACTAGTGAAGTTAATGTCACTTCTTTATTGAATATCGATGTGTGTTTAATTACAAGTCATATTGTTTATTTTATTATCATGAAGCTTCTTTACCCCGGTCGATATTTGATAAGTACAGTAGAAAAGCCCAATCGAGACCGGTAAATAAACTGAAATGGAAGTAGTTATTAGATAAATTCTACTTATGATTTTTAAGTAGATATATTTTAACATGCTCACTTGGATCAAAGAACATGAGGTATAATATCCAAGTGCCTGAAGAATAACCTAAATTGAAGAAAAAGAATCCAACTGACGATAGCATGCCACTTATACTGCAGAGGATTCCAGTCAATCGCTGAATATTATTCGGCGATAATCGAGCTCGCTATATTAATATTAAATTGTCATTTAGAACAACCACAAATATAAGCGAAAATATTGGGTGCAGGACTTACCACAGTGTCGCCGAACTGTGTCGATTTATAGGCCCATTTGATCAGTTGTTCAAAGAAAATTTGAAGAATGTTGATTAGCACCCATAGACCTAAGAAATTACAGAGAAAGTAAGCTGTAGTAAATCTGACAGTAGAATTATAGGTTGTTCAATGAACATGTACGCATGCATTCATTTTAGTCAAAAACCTAAAGAGAATTATCTTGTCACTTTATAAGACCGATTTCAAACTGGTTATATCAGAATATCTTTAATTCCTTAAATATAAAATTTGAGTGTTACAGCTACATCATATTGCTTCAAGTACGTGTGATCTGTCTACTTAGAAAGGAGATGTTTTTTCAGACTTAGATATAATTTAGAACACTACTTATTATTTTGCCACTAGATGTTATTAAGTACCACCGGCTTCGAGTGTTAATGGATAAATGTCGAGCTAATTTATAAGTGAAAAAATTTCTGCAGCCCTCTCTGTTGTAAGTGCAGTTGAAAAATCTATTTATAAGTAAATAAAATCTTTTCGGTTTCAAATTGCATAAAATGATTTAGAGAAATAATGCATCTGCTTTTCCAGCCCTGCTCAAGTGAGAAGTAAGCAAAACTCTTCATATCCCTTTTCAAAATTTGTTGAAGACACACGTTAAAAATTGTTGAAACTAATGAAATTTTGTAATACACATGCAGAGAAACATAAATGGGTCGTTAAGATTGGCATTTACTGAAAGAAACAAATTTTCATAATATTCAACATTCCTTTAACTTTTTGGTCCAGGCATGAAGTTAAAATATTACATCTTGGATGTACGGCTAGTTAGTAAGAAAATAGATAAACGCCCTATTACTAATTATCCACACATTATATATTCACATAGGTGATCATTAGACTCTATCCTTAGTTTAATTATGCAATCACTCTACTACATATTCGTCAAGGTTTTAAATATGAGCTGAAAAAGATCGTATTTTGATTTCATCCCACAAAAAATGATTAACCAACTTCCTATTTCGATGCATTTCTCCTTTAGAAGTTATTAAGCTTAATGAAAGAATCAACATTTGTACCATATACCTGACGACATCCGTTGGTGACTAGATAGAAGTATCGAATTTTTAAATTCCTTCAGATAAAGGTGCATAAGAATCCTTAAACTCGTTACGTTAAAGCATATTAATGGAAAGACGACCGTGGGTTAATTAACAACGACTCTCAATAAAAGTTGTCTATCGTAAAAGACAATAATAAAGCAGTACCTTACATTCATGAAATCTCTTTATTGATAGTATCAAGAGATTAGATAATAAACAAAGTGAAATATTTAAATAAATGATATAAAACAACTTAATCATGGAATAACGTTTTAACACAATGTTATGGTCCCAAATTTCGAAATTATCAATTGTGAATATAAAATAGGTATCATCCTACTTCAATAGAGACCTGAGTGGTTTCAGATACAGACGGTCTTCTATAGTATTTTTAAATTTCGCCTGGCGAAGTGGCATGCCTCTATATTCCAACTACTTTCTATATATATATATATATATATGCATGTATGTGTGTGCCGTCTTTATATTTCCACTCACAAAGCAGACATAAGCTTGTCTTTTATCTGTTCGCATGCTTCCCTTTCATCTCTCTTTTACTTTCTCGAACGCTCATCATGGTCGACGCAACTCTTTGCGTTCTACTTTTGGAACTGTTATTTACTGTTGCTAGCTACGATCTGGGTCCGTCCATTAGTTCTTACACTACACTTAACCGCTCTTCAAATCAGGAATGTGGGCTTTGGAATGTCAGGTCCCGCTCCAATGAAATAAGGCATCTGTATATTATACAACAACTCCCCGACAGAAAAGTTAACATTAGCAGTTTTAACTGAAACGAAAATAATTAAAATATCAAAGATTCCAATTACTTCTGCTGCGACTAAGTACAGTTACGGCCAAATGACCAAATCAATTCCACTTTGTTGTATTGTCTTTGTCACTAATGACTTGCAACTTCAAGTTTAAAAGTTTCCTTCTCGAATAGATCACCTACAATCACAATTAAAGTTGGTAATAATTAGGCGTCAACTGACTGGCCACCCATGGTCCCGGAGAATGAAACTTTCTAATGACAACTTGATATGATGCTGTGAAAGAGACATAAAGCAAAAGCGTGATGGTGCCGTCAGCATGGGTTATTTTAACTGTCGCCTAGATATTGGTGCCCACAGCGGTTATGCAAATACCGTAAGACGCTTCACAGACTCCGTGAAGATTACAGAAAATTGAAAAATCAACTATTTCTAATTTCTACCTTCAGAAGTCTAATAAAAGACTTGGTAGTATCCAAGAACTGGTCGAGATTCTGTCCTGGACTTCTACCTTGCTAGATGGAAATCGGTGTCATATTTCTTGACTTAATGATAAAAAGAGAGCAGACTCTGTCTATTCATAGCCATTCTCACACTTTACGATGATGCTACGACGAAAAGACGCTGGTATAAAAAACAGTTGAAAGTTTGGCAGAATCAGAAGGGAGTTGATCTCATCTTAAAAAACAAACTGATTATCGAAAGAGATATCTGGGAGTATAATGCAAAAATTTGATGGTCCTATGAATGTCACTGCGAAATTAACTACTCAAAAATGTCAGAAACACAGCGCGAGGAATAGAATGTATAAGCAGTATAAAAAGACTAAAGATCTCTTGAGTGCTAAACTTCAGGAACGAAGGGAATTGCGAGGACGATTGCTATTCGACTAACTTCCTGAAACCTACTTCATTTATGTTTAAAGCAAAAAGGAATTACTTAGAGGCTGAAATAAACGAAAATTTCCAAAACGGTTAGCTATAAATGAACTTAAGAAAACCTACGACGTACTAAGACGGAAACTGCGAGCTAATGGTCATATTTGGATAAATTCTAAAAGTAATGAGTTTTTTGTCGATCCTAATTCATTTGCTAGCCACTATGCCAAATTATTGAAATTTAACCGCCCAAGAACGTTAATTAGCTAAGTCTCAGTTGAAATCTTTTAGAAGTACTGGACTGAATGGACAACAATCTCAACTGCTCAAAGGGAGTGGACCTTCACTTGATAAACCCCTACTCGGATACTTTAATGACTTCTGGCAAGGTAAGTATTTAATACCCCGATCCTGGGTGAATGCTGAAGTAATCAATTTTACAAAGGCAAAGAAGTTCCAATAGATCCTGCTAATTGGAGGAGTATCTTACTTCTTGATACGGTGGAAAAATGATTTACATCAGTGATTAGTGAAAGGCTGAATTTTCAAATAAGAGAACGCTTATTAAATACTCAACATGGATTTTATGCTGAAAGATCTACTGAACAGGTAATCTTGGCTGTAGGAACCGTAATTCAAGAAACCATCGACTATCAGTATGGAATAGTTCTCATCTTTGTCGATTTAAGGAAAGCCTTTGATTCAGTCTTCAACGTAGTATTTCAGTTAATATTTGACGATGAATAGACAATCTGTGAGAATTCGACACTCAAACTATTGAGTTTTTCGGGACTTGAATGGTCGTTTGGACATTTTGAGTACACAGTGATAGGAAAAGCTGAATAGTCTTTACAAAGGCTTAAAAATGTCCCTGACAAATACACGATGGAAATAACATATGATAAAAAATCTGGATGTACGTCAGTACAGATCTGGATCTATCATCCCTTTAAATAAATGATCACAAGATCTACCGAGTGAGCTCTTTTATCTACCCTGGTTCCCCAGTGAATGGTGGAGGTCTAGCCGTTGATGCTGTAAAATTAAATAATATGGATATAGCAGCTAGTGAAATTCTGTCTATTCTATGATCAAAGGTATTATTAATTAAAATTGAAGAAAAGATATCGGAAACAATTGTCTAATCAGTCCTCTTACACAGTTTATCGACAATTGCCCGTCGTAAGACGGATGATAGTAAATTAAAGACTGCCCAGAACACTGCTCGAAGAATGCTGCTAGGATTGTATAGCAGGAGACAGATAAGTGTTACAGTTCTAACAGAAAAAGGCTGAGAAATTTTGGCCACAACTACAAAGACGAAGATTAAATATATGGACAGATCTTCATAGAAAAGATGACATATTAGCAAAAGGGCTATTGAAATTCCACTTACTAAAAGCAGGTGCCTCTAAAACCACACACACAAAAGGAACTGATTAAGACAATTTCAAGCAGATGCTAAACAGGTATTTGGCGAGAAAATAAGACGAATGCTTGATTACGAATCCCACAAAGAATACACCCCCTCACATTATTGAATATCAACGACCACTGAAAGGTGTACGTAAGAGGGAAATGATGTGTAAATGCTAGGTTTCATCGACGCTTTGCAAACGATGGTGAGAAGGCACGGATGGATTGATGACCACAAACTCAAAGATGGTCTGCCAACTTGTGGACTTGTTTGCCCAGTAGATGGGTACTACAGGAATCATGTGAAAAGAGAATGGCTTCGAAATCATACGAAAACTTGCCACCCAAATTTCCCCAAAGCAGGGCAAGATGATGAAAAGAAAGCGCATGTCTGAGGAATTTGAGCTTAAATTTGACCTGATAATTCTGGATCTCAGATGAAGTAGAGTTATCCTGATTCACTGACCCCCCATTTCTACTACCTAATCTACAATTTCCTTTCAAACTGCAAACGTTCTCTCTTTCATAAATTTCCACTGGATAAGATTTTAGGTGTTTCCTCAATGATGAAAGGTCGTAAAGTGTTTTAGCCCTACCATGGAAAACAAGTAAATAAATATGTATGCAATCAGCATCCATTGCAATTTTCTTTCAGTGGTTTGAAAATTCATACTGAAAACGATTATTTTGCCCTCAAATATATCAAGGTTAAAAGCATTAATGAAAAAAGTATTTACAAACGCCGATTAAGCTTAGAAGGAATTCTCACTATTAGAAATAAAATCTTCATTTTTCTTTTTCTCCAATAAGTTTACGTAAGAATATATATATCGTCCTAAATTCCTCTAATTAATAAGAACATTAGATGAGGTGAAGGCACGTTTAAGTGGAATGGCAATAAAACCCTGTCTTTAGTAGCCGAAATTGGGTGATAATTTTCACTTCTTGCCCCATGTTTGACCGTGACATCTGTGTGATGAATGACTGTTGGGCCACTTCGAGACCGCCCACAAAGTTATTTGCCTGTCCAAAGTCAATACGTAGCGCCTAAGCCCCACTCCGTATGCGACGTACATATGTAAAAGGTACATAAATTCATTCATTTCTCCAACAACTGCTACTTCCCTCCTTTCTCCGCAAGTGAATGTAATTGCAATCTTAAGACTTTATTCCGTCTTCATATTTAGTCTGTGAAAGGGAAAGCCTGTATACTTAGGATAAAACTCTGAAAATCTTAAGTATCGATTGTACCCTTCGAATTCTGTAAATCTTGTAATTATATTCTAACCAGGGTCTATACCTATGTTCACAGTTGGATTAGATACTCTTAGGGTGGTGATCAAATTTGATTTAAATTTATAAAATCTGGAAAAAATACCCAATTGAAAGCAACGCAAGATAACATTTCCACTGTTTATCGAAGAAGCTAAAAGTTGCATTATTTACTAATGAGGAAAATGAATATTCTTGGGGCAAGAATTGAAAATGCTTCCTATCTTTCAAGACTTTGGAATTTATAAATACGTTCTTGTTTATAGTATAGCAAACAGGAAAGGTCACATCTTAAGTCATTTACCTTGTCAAGAAGAAATAAATAAATTAATTTATCGAAGATAACCCGACTTACTGTTTACTGTATTCAGTGAGTGGTAAATGAGGACGAAGATAAAAACGAGCAATCCAGCTAGAAATTTTCTGCAAACTGACGGTCCTTTAGCTGGATTCAACCATGGCAAGTAAACATACCTACTTCAGAAATAAATAATATAAATAATTGTTGTAAAATTAGGGCTAATGGAGATTGTCATTTAAAATTAAATCGAAATGTACCATTTGAGGAAGTTGTAAAGACCTTGGTCAAACGTTCTAAAAGGAAAAGAAATGGAAAGAGCTTTTGCTAAGAAAAACTCATTAACCATAGCTCGTACTCAGAATAAAAAAATTGAAAATAGTACACAATTAATTATCAACCAAGTGAATAATTTAAGTAATAACGGAACTCGGTAATGCAAGAGCAATTTCTAAGTTCCTAGTAATTGACTTGAACAAAATTTTCCAATCACGCAAAGAAAATTATTAATTAATACTCGCCCTGATTGGATAAAAGAAACCCCATCCAAGACTGTTTAATGAAGTCTGCCATCCCAGTCGTTAAATGTGCATAGCAAGTCGATTTATTTATCGATCGTCTCAAGTACACAAATCGAACAACGAATTTTTGTCTGTATAATCAAAATAATTCGATGATCCGGTGATAATCTTTCGAGCATTTCAGTTTTCTAGTTTTTGTGTCTGAATTCTTCCGCAATTTCAGCCCTCAATAGTTAGCTCCTGAGATTGCATTCACGGAAGAATTTATTACTAATGAGTATTTTCTTTTCATTTAAAAGAACGATCTTGAATTTGAGATGGCGGCATAAAAGCTTATTTCCGATAGCAAAAAAATACAAGAATGGTTGTATTTCCAATTCCTTTTCCTTAGACACTGCGTGTGCATAAGTGAATCTAAAACCAGTAATTTCCTACGTAGCAAACAAAATAATCTGAACAAACCACTAACACTTGATTTATTAATCTGCCCTATTCAAGGAACCATTCTTATTCTGAATCAATCTAAAATGTTAATTTCGATTTCAATTCCATGGAGGCATTCATTTAAAATTACAGCGAAATGAAGTGCGTACAGAACATCGAAATTAAGAAGAGCACAATTAAAAAAACTGACATTCCTTTAATTACAAACACCAAAAGATAATAAAAGGACTCCTGGGTACAAATCAAGATATCAAACCGATAAAAATGAGAAAATCCTACCTCCATAGCTGCGAAAATAGCAGCATATGACTAAAGCACTGCGGTCCCTCAGGTACAAGACAAAGGACGCCATCATCACTAACACCGTTAGTAAGTAGCACATCCAAATCGGAGAACCAACGTGGCCAACCATAGAGTTGGAGGTAAGTGAAATAGAACTGCATTCCAAGGAGATAAACAGCGCAACCGGGCGCTGAACGGTCAGTTTGAATGAATGGACTCCCGTGGAATGTCGTGGCGTTAGAATCAAGAGGCGGAGAGGGTACGTGCATTATCGGTTTGGTCATAGAATAAACTAAAGCACTGGGATAGACAGTGTGGATAACAACCTCCCATATTACAACCCAGAACACGAGTCGAAATGCTCTCAAAACAAGATTTTTGCAGGAGAGGATCCGAGTAGTGAGGCATCCTCTATAGTCCAATGGCACCTTGACAGAATTAGTAACCTCATACTGGCGTGAAGAACACCAGTCGCCATAGAGAGTAATAGGGCCAAATAGGAAAGTAGGAGGATAGAGAGAATATGAGAGAATGGATGAAAGATGCTGACTACTCAACCCATTAACTTGGACTGATTTGGGTATAGCCAGCATAGAAGAAGGTATATTCGCATGTTCAATGCCAATACTTGTAGAACGAAGCAGAATTAATGCTAAAGTACTTTGTAAAACTGACGCTTCCTCACAATCAAGAAACTGATATAGAAAAAATAAAAACCGTATAATAAATATAAAATTGCAAGTTATATTTTAAAATAAACGTACCACTAGGATCTGTCCTATATTCGTTTCATAGAATAGAAATAATAGCAGCGTAATGATCCATAAAAGAGTTTTAGACCTTGTGAAATACCCAACAGAGGCAAACAATATGGGAACAATAAGTGCTAATAACAAGACAACCAATGGACATGATATAGCCACAATAAATAAACTGACAGACAGTTCCCCATAAGCCTTGAGGAAATAAAATTACATAATAGATTTACCCTATTTCGAACAAATCGCCTTGAAAAGAAGCTTACGACAATCCAAAGTATCATGAAGGGTAATTTCGATATATAAAACATAACGAAATCCCAATCATTATCCGATCGATCCTAAAATTCGGATGCAAAGTGGCGCTTACTTTATATAGACCGTTCCAGGATTCTTTTATGAGTTTTATTTTAACAAAAATATTCTTATTAACTAAAAAATTCATGCTTTAAAGTTATATATTACGTTCATGATGTGAGGTTATGTAAAGAGAACCAAACGAATGCAAGAAAAAGGAAACCCAAATGGAAAAATATATAAATAACTCGATCTTTGAAATCATTTAGGCATTTAGTATTGAGATTAAGACACAAGGTATAGGGCGCCGCCATTCATGGCGACGAAACCGAAACTAGGATTTAAATTAACCAATCATTTCTCTCTTCCTTTTCATACCACCAATCACAAGCCACCCCATGGAGAGAACCAATGAGGGCCTAGGTGGAAGAGCCAACCATCGGGACACCTTCCGGGAAAGAGGAGGAGAAAAAGCCCGAATAGGTGAACAGGGCAGAATACCGCCTTCCGGCTTGCAAGTGACTACGCTATGTCCGTGGCTTCCAATGTTACTTTCCGGCTTCCCTACACCTGCCCTTCTCCCATTAAATCAGACCTTTCTTAGTCCAGACTTGCCATACCCGTTGTGTTTAATAAACCTCTCTTTGAACTGACCTTGGTTCTCCTGTCAAATTCCGGTGGATCTTATAAGATAACTTAAAGTCGGCAATCTGAATCGTGTGAGAGTATAGGACCTTGAGATATTTACACTAATCACTCAATCAAAGACTCAATTTGCAACCTAATTTTCCTTTATTTAACTGTAATTGATTTAAATACCTAACATTTTATTGAATTTATTAGGTTTTTGGTGTTTTTTACATTAATAAATAATTTTTCATTGCATCGACACAATTAAAGGGTAATGTCTAAAATCTTGGTGGTTGACTGAATTAAGTTGACTGTATATACTGGAACTGTTAAACTTACCTTCTTACTTCATTTTGCATCTAAATGTACTCGTATATAAGACATTTTTCAGCAAGTTTTCTGATTCCACATTTAAATTGGAGAAATGAAATATTACCCCTGTTCTCTCTGGTATTGAATTATCAAAATTTACGTTAGCAAGGGGAAGCTTTTCATATAACATTAACATTATCATTTATAAAGTCTTCAGCGGTCTAAGTTTTGAATACATGCGCAAAGTACTTCTATAGTTTCTCTTATTTGAAGAATTTTTGTTGCTATTTCAATAGTAGAAAATTTCTAAAATCGCTTTTTAAGTGACTTAAAGTGTGGTAAAGTCTAATAATCCGCGTCATTTACCTGGATTCGATTAATTTTAAATAACTCTGTGGTTTATAGCCGATACCACATATATAAGTCTTTTGCTAAACCTCTCGGAATTCCAACTAGCTCCTGACAAGTGCAATCAGCCTCTAGCAGAGTTTACTAATATATATTTACCCCCAAAATTAGCTAGGCTATATCCAAAATAGCAAGAATAAAGAAGTTACCGAGTGGGAAGAACTTGCACACTGTGGATCATTATCAAAAGGCTTAGCCATTAAATGCAATCAACGCTACGCTTTAAGAATAGCTCACAAGTTTGGCGAGACACTACTAAATCGCATAAACTAAGAGAGATCTTAATATATACCCTTTTTTTAATTTCAAATGAACCTATTTTTGAAATGTACAGTTAAGAAAATACAAAAGAATACGACTATCACCTAGTTATTGTCGAATCTAAGTTTCAACTTAGTCAGATCTCAATAAAAGAGCTCAATGTTTACCAAAGTTATACCTTTACATATAGTTTCCATTTTCCCATGATAAAAGCTGTATTTCTCTCAATTCATGATTAAATGCGAGCACCAAATTTACACAATTTCACATCATGTCCCCAAATCATTACTTGGGTAAAGTGGAATCATAAGGAGATCTCCTGTTCTCTCTTCCCCCTTTTTTGAACTAACAAGTAGGGCGACTGAATGTACACTGAGGGTCATCAATGCCGAGGCGTCTAACTTATCAGAAATGTACCAACGAGCCTTTACAACAATATTTAGCTACTAAATTAATTAAAACTCTCTTTCGCGACTCAAAAAGATCAATTAATCAGAATAACGTAAATTTTAAACAACGTATTTAAAGATTTAATCTTTCAGCTAAAAAACCAGTAGAAATCCCCCGAAAAAAACAATATAATATTTACAACAAAATATGCATTTATTATTACAATCACAACTCTTCATCCAGATACAAACTGCGTATCTGTATTCAACATTTATAGTGTTCTCGAATGAGCCCACTGTGACAACTCAATTGGACATCCCGAATAGGCATCTAGACAAGCAACCAACAATGGCGCCGAAACAAAACAAGCAATTGGTTGAAAACGTTTCAATTGGCCGGGCAAATTCACTGTTGCGGCTAAATTAAATCTCTTTGCTCCACCTCGAGCCCGGACACCCGGATCGGCGGACACTGCGGCGATTGCATCTCGGCCACACACGACCAACTCAAGTTGGGCCAAATTGTCCATCGCCTTGGACACCACACGCCTCTCGTAGAGGTAGTTTGGACATCTTCTCTTGCAGAAACGCGAGTACTCTAGGAGGCATAAGAATCAAGCTTTTAAGTTGGATTCAGGACAGTGGCTATTAACTAAAGTAATTGGAGGCCTACCGTTGAACACAATCTCAAAATTGAGCGCCTGACCATCGTGAATGTCATGTAGTTTTACCATAACAGTAACGAGAATCAATTCAAGAATCGATAGACCTAAAGTCAAGAAAGGGGGAAAATTAAGAGATTCGTTTTAGAAAATCTAACACATGGGCTGAAAAGTCCAGGGCCTAACAAAGAAAACACAGTTTTTTTGGTTCAAAATTAGCTTTATTCATCAANGTAATCTCCATCAAGAGCAACGCAATCATTCCAGCGCCGCTCTAACATTTTAATACCACTTTTGTATAACGATTTATCTTTTGTCTCAAAATAGGCCTCAGTTTCAGCGATAACCTCTTCATTCGTGCCAAATTTCTTACCGGTGAGCATTTTTTTTCAGGTCTGCGAACAGCCAGTAGTCGCTGGGAGCCAAATCTGGCGAATACGGTGGATGTGGGAGCAATTCGAAATTCAATTCATGTAGTTTTGCCATTGTTTTGACTCACTTGTGACACGGTGCGTTGTCTTGATGAAACAAAATTTTTTCTTTGCAATTTCGGCCTTCAAACGCTCCAATAACGCTATATAATATTCACT
>CAADRB010000002.1:6140127-6195865 GCA_900708905.1 Hymenolepis diminuta
TCTTTTGAAGGTTAGTATTAACTGAAAAAAAGGTGACTGCAATAAAACTAGCGCCATCTATGCGTTAGGCCCGGGACTTTTCAGCCCATGTTAAATAAATGTGTAAAAACCTACTTGGTAAAAGTGATGTCTTAGCATCTTGTCTAAGCATGGAGAGAACACTGATGAAATCTTGGGCGTTTAAACGAGTCCTTGAGTCGTCCAGTCGAGCGATAAGTAGCGCCTTTTGGAAAGAAAAAGATCATTAAAATATATCTACCACCTTAAATTTCATTAAAGTTTTAATTGCATACGCACATTGATGAGAATCATATGCAACCAGATGAACAAATAAGGTCTACCATTCGTAGGAATAGATGTAGTATCACTATAGAGTAGTTGATTTGGGCCCAAATACCAGAAGGAATACATTTGTTATAAAAGTGAGGAATCAGGTTTAGTCTAACCTGATCTTTTTCAATTCTTCACCACGTTGAATCTGGTGTGGGCCGTAGTAATTACTGACACAATAGAGTTAGACTTAATGCTTAGTAACATAAAGGCTGCCACTGAAAAAAATCAACTTTAACACTTTCTGAAGATCCGATACTTGCTAAATTGCAAACAGAGAGCGGGGTCACTTAGTCATCTCCTTTGAATCGTATCACTTATGTTTTTAATACGACAAAACCTCCCTAGAGTGAATGAAAATGATATAACAATATCCATGGGTGAGCAAGACAAACTGCGGTAGGAAGCGTGTGGTCATTGCCTTGAGTCAATGAGCTAAAAGGGGAAAACTGGCAAATCTCAAAGCTTATCGATAATCATTTCCAGAGCGCGAGCACAAGAGAATGAAGAACCCATTCGAAAGCCATCTAGATGTTCTAAAAAATGGGCAGATTTGAATTCTATCAGATCTGTAGCATGGAAAAATAAGATTTTACCAATGAATAGAGACTGCCTACCATATTCAAACACAATCTGAGCATAACTGATTCACAACTTACAGCAAACTAAATAAATCCACTACTAGGAGGTACGTAAACTTAAGCAAGAGACGAAGAAAGGGTAAATAGTGTAGAACTTCATAAACTCACAATGACATTCTTCAGCTTTCCCACACACGTAGAAACGTCCCAGGTCTGCCTTAGACAATCTCTCACCACTTCATCCTGGAAGAATCCCTCAACATGTGCATTCCACTCCGTTACCTCCTTCGCGACCTTCTTACGTTCACTTGAAGGTAAATTATAAGTAATTTGATGAAGCTGATCACAAGTGATGAGTAAGAGGTTGGTTGCAAGAAGGCAATATCTATGGAAGGGGCCCACTGGACCATCATTCCCATCATTATCACTCGCGTCGTCGTCTATAGGAGCTGAGGCAGTGCCGACAGCTGTCATTGAGAAATCAGTGAGACGTGGGGCTGTAACTGGAATGACGTGAAGTTGACGGTGAGAGAAACGCGACTTGACTCGCTTTTCTAACATTTCCATCACATCCTATAGAAGGGGAATACAAGTTCATTGAAAACATGCCATTTAAGACTACATAATAAAATACCATAAAGAGTAATCAGTGTACTAGGTATTAATGATTGACTTCCAGTCATCAAGCATATTTTGTTTATCTACCCAAATATGTGAATTAGAGAATATACAAAATTGAAATGTGATCAAGACTTGCCGTTTCTGATCTTCTTGCACAGTTCTAAAACAATGCACTATACATTGGATCCGAGCTCTGAAGATGAATAGCACAAAAAATAATTAAGGTAATTGAATTTGCACTCAATATTTCCAAATTTCCATGTAAACTAAAGTTTACGTGGATCTAAAGTAGTACACCAAATCTAGGAGTAAGAAGACGGACTCGACATCTTATGACAAATCTTCCAGTTCTTCAAGACAGTAAAAAAAGATCATAGATTATGTCAAGCATAAAAAAGGCCAGGAGTTAAAGAGCAGACATCTTAACAAGTATCAATACCATAGTTACCAGAAATAGATGCTAATAAAGTATGATGAATAAAAATTGGAGACTGAATACCTGCTTTTCCTAAATTTTATTTTAATCCATTATCAACGCAACCATTTCAAATATGTCAAGCAGTATGATCAAATTATGCGAATTTATTCTGTAGATTGGTTGTTCGCATTTGCCACTTCAAATCGATATATTTCTAGACGTTCTACCGAACGATGGAAAAAAGAATAAGCCAGGAATGATGACCAAAGAAAGCCAATCTTAAGCACTGTAGTTGATGTAGTAGATGAACTGCAGTAAGTCCAAACTTCATTTCTAATATTTCAATAGTGCAACAGCATGTCATCATCAGATCAGTAAACAGTGAGTGATACATGTGTCAAATTAACGCTCATATGTATTTAAGTGAACTTACCAAACGACAAGTGAGACCAATAACACATAGAGGAGCTCCATAGGCATGACAACTAACATCAAGAAGATTGTAGAGCAGAGCTTGATTACGATGTGCGGCGAAAAGATCAAATTCCTCAAGAACAACAAGCAAGGCTTTCGAAGAGCCATCACAACTTCGAAGACCAGTCAGCAGCCAACGCAAATGTTCAGTAAAACTTTGCATCCGTATTTCAATATTAACTGGATCTGTCTCTTCATCTAAGTTTATGTCATCACTAAGTTTAAGTAAATCTGGTTTCAAGGAGAGTCCACTACAGGATCGTTGGAGTTGTTTGGCAATTGAATGAAGAGCTATTCGATCATCTGTATGTATGAGACCGTTGATGTGAATTTCAATCAAATTGTCTTTGACGGCTGGATCCTGTTTTGCCTTTTCTAGGGCGCTTCTCAATAACTGTAAAATAAATAACATCAACACAACTGCAAATTATAATAACAAGTGAGATCATCTACAAAATAATTACGTGTGTTTTACCACTTCCTCTACGACCTATCAGAAGCATAGAATTACTAATAGAATTGATAACTGTATCACGAATTGTATGGACGATGCAAGATAACTCCTCCTCAAAATACTGGATTTCATGGGATGATGACAAAATTTGTTCTCTTAGAAAATTTACAATGTATTCCATGTTCATAAATTACAGTATTATAAGGCCCTCTTGATGGCAAATACAGAAGAAACTTGAGGGAGAAACAGAGTCAAGATGAAAATTTGTAGTCCGAACCATGCAAAAAACCTTAATCCCTGATGGATTTAAAATATTATTAATAGATTAAACGCTTAAGTAAAGTTTTGTAAATCCTTTATTAATACATTTTTATTAATGTAGGAAAATTATTTTATCTTATATAAGAGAGATTTATATATTTATCAGAAGCTTATTATTATTAATAGATTGATGTTGTATATTTAAAATAATGAATAACTGGAGCACTCCAGTTACGAAGTATTTCAATGTGTCTCAAAAGCAAAATGTTATAAATATTAATGTCGTTTCTGATTTCAGGGTCATTGAATGCAGGACTTTCGATTTTGCGGGTCCTAGATTTTTATTATTTCATCATAAGATGCCTGTCCCTACTTTAAGCCTAGATTGCTATAGATCTGAGCATCAGAGTGAACTTGCTATTTATGAAGAGGTACTTAAGTCTTATTGGAATCGTTGTCTTACTAGGTCAGGCCAGAGTGAGTTGGTTATTTTTAACTATTTTTTCACTATAGACTACAATGATTCATCTGAGATATGTTGTTATATTATGCTTATTGCTAAAATATTGAATAAAGAACAATTTGTTGTTAATACTGTGGAGCCCAATTATCATATTTTATTTGAAGCCGCTATCGAAATGAACATGTTTCATGATATGCATAGATTATTGACGAGATTTAATGGCACACATTTGGAAGCTTTAAAAGAAACTATTCTTCAGTTTTACGATATTCTTTTGTCCTGTTCTCATTATAATTTGTTCTTGAAGGAAGAGGTTGGCCTACGTTATTTGTAATAGTATTTCGCTTAGTTTCTCGTCCCCATGATGTTCACCCTCAACTTTTGCAGTCATTACTCTCCTGTACGAGTTGAAAATATACTTTTGCAAACCCTCCACTCCATTTGTGTCGCTCTTCGCCAACAAATTCAATCTCCATCTAGTAAATTTGATTTATTCTGGTCAGTTTGTTTAAACCCCTCTCAATACGTACAGCGATTACATCGGGAAAATTCGGAAGACGATATTTCTTCTCCAACTCGTAGTAGTTTTGTTCAGTTTGATATTTATCTAATTAGTGTCTCAATATTCTGCAGATAAAATGCATTCCCTTTGTGATCTCCTTGTGAACTATGTCCATAGGGGTGGGAATTTATGTTGGCTTTCACGAGATTCTCTTCTTCTCCTTGCTGCATCTTCAGCGTCCAATGAAAGTGCTGGCTATCATATTGCAAATGACTCAAATTTATGCGAGGTTTGATTTGTCGATTGTCCAATGTCTTATTTCGTTAGGTCTTAGCTACCGATATGGTCGTTCTTTTTACAAATATCCCACGTCAACTGGTTGATAGTGACTCAATTGATGATTGGCCGAAACTTCTCTCTGAAATTGAAGATCAAATGCTTAAAGATCACCCCCTTGAACAGTTTTTGGATCATTATGAGTTCTGTTGTTCAATTGTGGACGTAAGTAGTGCTTAAACTAGGTTACAGTTTTCTTCAACTAGATGTCAAACAGCATAGTAAAAGAGAATATGCTGGCCTGTCTCTACAAAGGATTTCTACTTCCTGTGTTAGCTCCAGAAATTCAATCAGTAAGAATTGTATTTTGATTTCCATCATCTTCGTAGACATCTAAACCTGAACTTGCCACTACAACAGTGTACTTGGATCGGATTCTTCTCAAATCTAAAGAAAGTATACTGTTACCTTTTCTCCTACGGTTTCTCTTTTCCGATCGCAATGCAACTCATTCTGGTGGATTAACCCCGCAGTCTTTCAAGCACGAAATTACTCAGGCTCTTGAGCAGTCGTTTCCTCTCTCTGAGTCCTCTTTGCTTCGTGGAAGTAGTGAATTTGCGTCTGCGGTTAATCAGAATTCTTACGTGCATTTATTTTTCACGCGATTTGAGGCATCAAACACTCTGGTAAGTCTGACTGATATATTTTTATTTTTTTCCGCAAACACATATCTGTCCTATATTACTTGTTAGATTCTATAACTTTATATCAACAGAGTTGATGTCCTGATTCTTATTTACAGAGATTAGGAAATTTGGGTTTATCCAGTTTATCCAGTGTACGTTCAATCAGTTCTGATATGCATTCTATGTCTAAAAATTCATTGTTCACTTGTGGAAGGATATTCAGAGCGAGATTTTTCTTAAATAAGATCAAATTTGGAAGGTATTTTAGTTTTAATTAGGATAAAAATTTGTTAGAAAACTAGAAAGTACTCTATCGAAGCATTCAATTCTACAAACTGAGATGTGAACTATATTAAACTGCAAAACGAAAGCCCGGAATTATTAAAGGCCCATTTTATTTGCATTCAATCATCGGTTTTCAATGTATTCAAATCTAGAAGTAGAAAAAATGGCCTAAAAGTATGTTGGCGTGATTTGAAGGTTTATTTGCCGCAGTCTTGACAAGCTGTGCTAACTGAAACGGGTTTCAAGAGGCCAAGTTGAGAAATGGCTTGTTATTTCGAGTTACTAACGTAAATATTATAATTAAACCTTCAGCTCTAAACAAATGATGCAACCTATCGTTCCTCTTGTTTGATTGTTTCTTTTCTGGTGTAAGTGATTATATATAACAGCAAACAAGGGAATTAGTTTGCTACAGGGGTAAGTATATTAGAGCGTAGGGTAACACTATACACTTGTTGATTCCGAGATCTTTCATTAGGTTTGATTAGGACATACAAATCCGAACTAGTTTTCCCTGTATTGGTTTAAATTGCACTTCGTTCGCTTTGGTGCTAACAGCAAATAATTTATTTCAAAATGGTACGAAGCGAGCAGTTTTCCGTTCTTTTGAAAATCTTAGCAAATGTCGAATAATTCCTTTTTAATATGCACACAAAAGATGAGTGAGCGTTCTTCCAGATATTGAATATGGAGCGAAAAAGAATCTCCAATCTGTGAAATCTTTTGGTTTCAATAATTCTCTCATTAAATATATTTTTTTCGTTTTATCTTTATTAATATTTAAGATGGGCACCCTAAATTGGCCACTTATATGTTAATAATACCTAAACGAGCCGTTTTAGAATTTCGCTTGCTTTGACGCCACCGGTAAATGATTCATTTCAAATCGAGACATAAAGCGAACTATTTGGAAATTTTTAACACATATCCTGTAATGGTCGCTCTTTTGTGTTGGCAAAAATGTTAAAGGCTATTATCCACTCTTGTAATTAAATGTATTTCAAGGTGTATGTATTGAAATGTATCGAATATATTGAAAATCTGTTTATAGAATATACAGAAAGTGAAGGCCCTTCTAAAGTTTAAGTTCCTTAAATTTCATATATGTAACATATATCCCTGATTTGTTATTATATTTGTTTATTACCTACCTATACATGGCTAAAATGTTCCCATAAGCACCTATATAGTTCTATACTCAAACTGTGGATTCAGTTTTTGTCTTATGAAATGTAGCAACTGAACTTATGTACACTTACGCTGCTAGTAAAGTTAAAAATAGGTCGTGCATTCAATCACATGACCTGATTTCTCTCCTAGTCTCCTCTGTAAATTAGATATACTAGTTTAGCGCAAACTGAGAGTATTTTTCTCCTTGCTTATTGTTTTGTGTTTTAAATTCCAACGTATTCTGCCTTGATCCTGATTCTTCCATTGTCGTTTAATGGCTTATCTAATTATTATTTGAAACCCAACTGTGCTGAATGTGCTTATCTGTATCATTAGTATCGACTCACTTTAACTATTATGTTCTTATGTCTCCCTCTTATGTCCTTCTGTATGGTGTCGATTGCGTGGTTGTAAAAAATGTAATCTAACTTTGAGCTCATAGTTTTATCAATTTAAGTTTACAGAGTTGGGTTACATGGACACAGGATAAATACACCAAATTAGAATCTTTTAAAATTTATATTGTTGTAAATGAAACTTTTTTAGTATTGTATTACCATTCATGTTATCCGTTAGAATAAGCTTATGCGAGTACAAGATTCCAAGAACTACTACTGTCATTTATCGTCCTGTGGTAGGTTCCTTCTATATCTTATTTCCCGTCAGGCTATAGATCGTTTTCCATGGTATCTATTTTGGTCTAATAATTACGTTTTTTTAAAGACAGCGGAAATTTTTGCCAACACGACAATTACAGATTTTTTATTTGTGACTTAGTCATGTTTGTCATTAAGGTATGTGGAGATCTACCATAATTTTATAAAATATAATATAAAATAAACATAAATATAAAAGCAAATATAATATAAAATAAAATATAAAATATACAAACTGATTTGCTTACGAAATAATTTTTGAAGCATCAAATTATTACTTTCCTGGAATCGAACTGGTCTATGTGCTCCCAGCAATTTATCTCTTCTTATTCTCAATTTTCGATCCGTTTGTTCTCAACTTCGACTTCTGTATAACAGAATCTATATTAATTTCATTAGTTAATTTTCCTGAGATTGAGACGATTGATTGATTTCAAATGTGCGTTAGAAGCATTTCAGAATCCAAATTCTAATATTTCACCCAATTTGCAGTAATAATTTGTATTTTTTCTAAACGGCTCACGTCTCAATCGCCAGTTAAATCTTTTTGGGAAATAATGTGGGATATCCTATTGTTCTGCTCTGATTTTCAAGATTTAAACCACCGTGATGGTAAGCGCTAGATAGATAAAGTCATTGTTTTGTGCTTGTCTCGAGTGTCTGATTATCGAGTGGGTATGGTAGGCTCTAGGACTCTTAACTTTATATTTTCACAGCCAAAATTTCATATTAGTCAACGGATTTTGTACATATTTTCCCCTTTACATACTTTTGTTGTGAGGACTCAGGCTGACATAATAATATTACATTAGATAAATAACCGAGATGGGTAATTGAAAAGATCTCTTTATTATGAATGTAATCAAATCGTTCGGACTTATGCAGTTTCAAAATTACGCTATCCTTTATCCCTAAGTATATTAGAGGAAGTTTGCGATATACGAGATCAAAAAATTCAAATGAAAGCAAACCGACTGCCAGTAAATTTTTCACACAATGTTCTCCACAACTGAGTTCAAACTCATCATAATTCTTACGCATATCTCAAACAAAAAGGACGATAAGAGGTACTAATCGTAACTCGTCTTGTTCATATCGTTTTTTTGATTAGCATAAAGCCTAGTTTTAGACGATAGGACATGTGAGATCGCCCCTTAGTTTGCACTTTCTCAAATGTGTAAGTCTGAATTTCCCATGTGAAAGGCAAACATTTTTTTCTAATTCCCTGAAATATTCTTTTGGTATTTACATTTTCTTTTTCTCTATTTCAGGTTGGTATTGCTACACTTTCACTGATGAACACAATTCTCGACCTGCTTTGTGAGGATGTCATGTTTGAACTTATTCTCAAGTAAGTGTAGACCATTTAGATTAGAAGTTCATATCAGAGATACAATCTGAACAGGTTTTTTAGCTTTTATTATGACATTTACAGAGGAAAGGGAAGGTGGTTCTGAAAGTCATTATTTATTCATAGCCCATATTACGCTGCTTTATCTATAAGACCTTCCTCCTTTGAGTACTTGGGAGATGTTCATTCATTTATAGCTTGAATATAAAAACACCTATGTGATATCTGTAGATTTTTGGTTCCAAACAGCAAAGGCTGGTATTTTCCTGCATTTCCATAGTCCCACATTTCATAAACTTGTTCGCTCTCGTCGGATGGTAGGGAAAGGCATACACCTGAATTTATCCATTTCAAAAGATTTGGGAAGTACTGTCACTACCATTATCGATTTAACAGAGGTAAAGGTCGACGTAAGTTGCGATTCGCACCAAGTGCATTTTTTCTTTTAATAGCGAGAAAACTAGCAGGATGAAATGAGCTTACGAAGTTAACACAGTAGGGCGCAGTCGAGTTCATTGAGGGTGAACTTTAATTAATCAAGATCTGTTGTACGAAATATTTTATTTATCTTATATGCTCATTATGTGCAATTAGTTTGCCTAAATCTATCAAAGTAATTATTAGCTTCCTTAAACATAAAATACTTTTATTTGATAATTATTATAAATATATGGAAATTGATTGTTTTCTCACGATATACCCAATTTTATAATAACCTTATTTCTAACCTACGTTTAATTGTTATCCTAACTCGGTTACCGATTCAATTAATTTTTTTTCTACCTTCTCTTCATTCAGTGTTCGATTCATCCCCCGACGTGTAAATTGTTTACCAATTTTCCCGCATTATGTAACGCCCGAGTTTTAGCTCTGCTCTGCTAATTAGTTACGATCTGGCTTGCACGTTTAGTGTTTCTTCCAATATAGTTATTCGGCCACTATATCTTCCTATCTTGTGGTAACTGAGTTCGTAAAGCTGAGAACAACTTAACAGGTTCTCACTCTCTCCCATTGATATCTTTTACCTTAGAGCTGCTTTTGCAATAATCTCATGAAGAATCTTCAGTCACCTGGCTTCCTTTTTGTATTTCACTTAAAACAGCCTGTAGGCACTTGTTACACATATTTGAAATTGTGCGGTCTTAAGGTAGAAAAGTCATTTGTTGAGTCATGTTTTTTTAGACTTGTTGGCCGTTGTCTGAGAGCCGACTATTAGGTTAGAAGGGTGTTTGTCAGCCTCAATTTTTCGTCTTAGTATCTTCTCATGTATCCTTCGATGTTGAAAATAAGCATTTGGGGTTATATTTTTTCAGTTATATGTGTATATTTTACATACCTACAATGGAGAATACGACGTTATACAAAATAAGCTGTGTTAATATGAAATTCCGGATTCTGTTGTATATAAATCATCTTTATATACACTAACTGCTCATGATCAATTAGTTCATGTAATGAACCAGCTAATAATTAGGTCATAGAAATCTGGGAAGCGGATTCTAGATGTCGAACTTTCGAGTATTAGCATTGTTTCCTTCCCATCATTAATTTTTTATATTTTTTTGCTTTATAAAGCAGTGAATCTTAATAAGCTTTTCAGATTTTACATTTGTAATACTCTTTGAACTAGTAGGGAAACGATTGTGACGAAAATTCAATTTCAGGCTTTGGCGTGGAAGAACAATAATGGAATAACTGAGTAACCGTAGGACGAATTCTGTCCACAAAACTTGTTGAATTGCGTTTAGAACTCCGTGGGTATTTCCTTCTCGTATTTACTTGATGAACCATTGCATCCTTCATTTAGAATTTTAAGCCTATATTTCAGCTATAAGAAGGGAAAAACAATTTCTCATTGTTAAAGAGAAAACTTATTACAATTCAATTTGAAATATGTCCAGGATATCGTATTTCGTATGCTGGTCGTAAGGCCATAGAAAACTATAGGAGTCAATCGTTATTTCAATTACAGGGTGCGTAAGGTATCTGAGTATACTAATGTTTTTGTAATTTAAACTGACCCGATAATAATCATTCATGTATCTTTATACCAGAAGATCTCATGGGAGATACTACCATAACTAGTGAAATGGAAAGACACGTTGCAGTAGTGTCTATAAAAGCGAAATAAAGAAATTTAGAAACAACGATTTCTAAATGTCGTCAGACCTTTCGTTTGCATAATTAGGAAGGAGATGCTAAATGAAAGCAATGGAGATGAATTGGCCGCCACGAGGAAGAGGAAAGAGCATTGTCAACGATCTGCTGACCGCCTTATTCACTCAGAAGACGTGAATTTGTGAGAAGAGTGTATGGCATAGCGTGATGGATGAAAATCGTGGGAAGTCAATGCGTGACATCTTGCCAAGGATCTTCAAGTGTTTGAAGGAAAAACAATATGTAAGGAATGTTGTTCATCAAGACATCGGATACAAATCTCATAGGTTCTTAGGCGAAGTCGTCAGTTTATGTGGACAAAGTTAACCCAAAAGAATCGTTTAATGCGTGTAAAAGGCCTCTTAAAGAAATTGAAGCACCCAAAAGAGGAGAAGTGTCTTCGATTTTTCTCCAACAAAAAAAAACTTCCACCAAGAAGAAGAAGTCAATTGAAGAAATGATAGGTGGGTATGCGTGGGCGGACCTCACTGAAGTTCCAACTGGTATGCGTGTGCACGAAGTTTCCACCAACAGTGATGAGTTTCGGTGTTGTTGCTGTTAGCAGTGAGGAAGGGGGCACATCATGACTCCTCCATTTTTCCACAGGGTCTTAGAGTCAATGCAGATGCCTATGTGAAGACTCTTCAAAGCATTGTTGTTAAACCGCCTTGGATAGACAGCGCAGTCAATGGAGGAAGACCCTATGTCTTCCAACAGAATTCGGCTCCATCCCATAAGCCCCTCAAAACTCAGGATTGGACGGTGGCCGAGACTTGGCATGATCATGTCACACCAAACTTATGGCCGCCTCCTAACTGCTCACCACACCTTAGTTCTTAGGATTATCATGCGTTGGGGGGGACGGATCAGGGCGTGGTTGAAAAGAAAGTTGATAAGCATCTCCATAACACCAAATCCTCCTCTCTGGTGGAAGCAATAGCTCGAGGAGTGGAGAACCTCAATAAAGACCGCCCGATGAAAGTTTGCGGTCAGTCACTGTCGGACTGGAATGGAGTCGGTGATGGAAGCAGAGGGAGGATATATTGAATAGAACCTAGATTAACATTATATTTATTTGTTTTGTTATAAGGAATTGTAAGTTTCAACGGTTAACAGTTTTATTTTCTGTTTTTATAAAAGTGCGTAAGGTGTCCTCAAATGCTCTACGCACCCAATATAATGGTAGGAAAACATAATATGAATATTAAATTCGTCAGGGAAAGTATTCAATAATTTTTCTTAAATATATTTTCACCTTGTCAGCTTAATCCTCTCTATCTATCCTCCATTTACTCAGAGACTTATTAAGAGAAATATTTTTTCGATTCACTGAAATTTGAATGTTCTTTAACGTACCATATAAAATCGGTGACTGACGTGGTGTGATACTAGCGTACTGCCTCATACATAAGTTATGTTACACCTTTGCACTGAACTGCACTACAATTTGGTTGCACAAAAGAAGCTATTCAGGGTGAAGATACATTTACCACTTTATGTGCGTACTGAAAGCCTATAATTCATATTCCTACTGCATGTTTTATGCAAAGCACGAAAGATAATTCTAACCGTGTTTCAACAATCAGAACATACTGGCTTAATAATTTTAGCATGATGGAGTAAAAGTGATCGCTTTTTATTACATGGTACAGGTAGCTGCAAATCTTTTTTGCCGTTTACTGCCTATTTTTCATGACGCTGGATTCGCTTTTAATAGTTGATACAGATTACTCTTTCCTTTATTTTTTTGAATGTTTATAGAATGTACTCCTTCTTTTGAAGTCGTCTATATAGTTGGCGATTTTACTATGCAAGACTAAGACTATTCAATTACTTTCATTAATATTCTCAGTTTTTGTATTTGCCTTTTACGACTACAGTTGCAGAGATTTAAGAAGAGAGAAAAACTGGAGTTCAAACATTGAACCACTTATAACAAAGCGTTTTTGTTTGTCTAGATTTTGATATGTTAGATATGATTCACTTTCTAGTTAGTCAATAAGTGTGGCTTTTGTGAGGTTGCATCTTGCTATAAACTGGCCTCTCGAAGTACTTACAAATCCCTTAGACGGACGACCAATTGCAAAAAAAAGATGATTTTGATGTTTTATCGAGCATCTATATTTTTTTCTAATTTATAAGCCTGGAAAACTGATTAAATTCTTGGCTGTTACTAGAGTACATTGACTTTTCGTTTTTCCGCAAATCGTAGTTCTGAATGATGAAGAATGTAAAAGGATAACTGATCTAACTGGGGGAAAAAAAGGAAAATCGAGAAGCGAAGTTTCATGTTAGTTGTATTAAAATCTGTGTTATTGTAGAAGATAGAAGCTATTACCAACAATTATTAGTTCCTCACTTCCATGATTTTTTAATTTGATCGTTTCCTAGTTATTGCATCTCAATTTCCACCTTTCGGGGAAGTAAATTCATGAGCAAATTTACAGTCAACTAGCTCTCTGATTTATATTTCTCTTGACAATTATTTAAGGTAAATGTGCGCTTACCTGCTAAATGCCGAAATTCATTTGTTGCAGCATATGAGTGTAGTATTTCTTAAGAATTTTTGTTTTGATTTGTAAATAGGGTAGTAATCTGCTTTAAGGATATGTTGTGGGGTATTAGAAATGGGCTTTCATTGTTATTCTCTAGGTCCTCATGTCGTTGAAGAGAAACCTAACACATGCCAGTACTTCTATTGACAGACCTTCGCTAGCCGTTGCAAACGCTGAATATGCGGTGATGAGTCTTGAATTCATAACCTGCGTTATACTATCGTTCTTGTTCATTAGAGATTTGATGAACACATTTGCACTCGATATCGACGTCTAGTATCTCATTCAATGTAAAATAAAACCTTCACTGAAGGGAATCGCTTTGCAACACTCAGCTGTTGGATAAGAATGGAGAATTTAGCAAATATGCAGAACTTGCCCATTAGACCATTATCGAAGTATGAATGTCACTTCGGTTTTTATTAAGTCTATTTGATAAAAAATGATCCGGTATCGGTTATATTTAAGCTAGAATTTGGACAAAAACTTATATAGCAACCAATATTTTCTTTTCTTTGTTCTTAAAATATTCATAACCTTATTTAGTGCATTGTACAAAATTCAAATTTCATGGTTTATCATATGAAGTTATGAACAAATTTTGTTCAAGATGTCCCATGTTTATTGATCGATTACTTAATTAGTGATTGAAACATTTATATCAGAGTAGAACGGGAAAAGGTTACTATCTCTGTAATAAATGGACCGATAAGTGGCTAAGTAGCGGAGTAAAGCTAGAAAAGCTAGGACGTACATAGCGTAGGAATACTGATAAATGCAATGCCTGGTGAAAGCATACTATGTAAAATCTGAAATAATATTTGGAAATTCATTTATGTCTTTATATCTAAACTTGCTTTTTTTCCATCTACTGTTATGATTGATTGATCATGTACTCTTCTTTCCCTCATAAAACTTTCCTTAATCGTCTGTGTTTGGTTGTTGAGTGACAGACTTGTAGCGGAATTTTTCACCTACTTTTCATAATTGTCACACAAGTAAACATACAATATGATATAAAAAAGTATTTGCGAGTGGTTCATCGAAGTGTTAACTTCCTTAACTTTGATTGGGACAGTTTATTCAGTCGGTCGGTAGTCAAAGCAAGCAACGATAATCCTTATTTTGTAGAATTATGAAGATTTGTTTGTTTTATAGATAATGAAGTTTTGATGAAAATGTGGATAGCGTAGAAGTGAGAACTTAAAATGAGTAAATTCAACTAATTGAGGAAACTGTTTTCTCCTGTTTCCATTTTGATTTATGTGACTTGAGATTCGTTTATTTTCAGTCTGTACGTCTGGGTACCAAATTAGTAAGTAATATTTGCTCTCCAAAATGCTAAAGAGATATTTTTTCGAGAATTTCGACTTGCCTGTTAGTCAATGCATAGAAATGAACACAACTGAACAACAGTAATTGCCTTTTTACACTTGCAAACATACATTATTTCGTATCCTAGCAATGTGATGTTTCGTTTAATCGCTCAATGTTTATTTTAAGATTCGTTTTTTACAATGTAATTAAAAAGGCAAAACTAAATATTTTACGGGTATATTGGGAATTAAATAATAGCGTTTATATCTGTAAATAAATCAAGAAAAGTAAGGTAATTGATGATAAAGATGCTGAAGTCATCGTACCTTTTCAGTAAACGCCTTCGCAAAATGTTGATAGTGCATTCCTTCCATACATTCATAGTGCATTCATCTACCATTTATCTGTATTTTCACTCTTACCATCTGGTCAGGTACATTTTTCGTTACCACTGTGTTATAGCTCAGCTCATCTGCTTGTGTATGATTCGCACTAATTTCAGTCCTTCGTTCTTCTCTTTTTTCAAAGTCGATTTCCTATCTTCACATTGTTTAAGATAAGCTTTTGTCTTCCCGTGTATTCCTTAAGAAGGCACCAAGATTTATCTTAGAATTACAGGGCCCTATGATTGGTTAGTAAATTAAGAGACCTCTCTACATCAACAAGACCAAAAAAAATTAGACCAAATCCGCACGACTATATTTAAATTGCTACATTACGAAGAATTCTGCCTGTTGACGTCACTGAAAAGCTATCTACTGTCGAGAAGAATTGAGAGCAGGCTTCAGAGGCGAAATTCTCAGAACGAAGGAAATGAAAACCAGGTCCTGAGAAAAAGGAGATGAGGCTGTGGTAGAAAAGTTGAAAGCTGTTCTCAGGAACTTTGGTCCGTCACTCATCTAATACTTGATGGAAAGTCTCCAATTACATTATTAATGAGAAGTACAAGCAGACCGAAACTGCATTCTAACTATGGAATAGGTTACCGGAATGAAATACTGATCTAATCAGAGAACTTCAATTGAAATTGAAGACGAAGCTCCACGAGGAAGGTGAGACTTAAAACTGAAGGTGACAAGGTGAAAATATTATTATAACAAATTATTAAATATGTCTCTTTACGAAAATGATATTATGTTTTATGTCTTCCTCTTACTATTATCAAAAATAACGCTTATTCCTTAAACTGCCATGAATTGCGTTATACTGTACATTGTATGAATTGAATTGTAATGAGTTTTCGCTGTACCAGCGAGAACTTATTTCCCTTTTTCTTAACTGGGATATCGGCTAGTAGATCGAAAAAGTTCTAATTTTATTATCAGTCTGGAAAAATATATTTTTATACATCTAATTTGAATTTTAAAGTCTTCTAATGTTAAAATCAATTTTAATTGGTGTTTTCTAATTTCTAATTTGTTCATTTTAAACCTCTATTTTAAAATAGCCAATTTTATCAACTGTCCACATTAGCTGCTGTTGGTTTTTATCCATTTGCTGATTGGCTTATATCAAGACCAGTTTTTCATTCGTTTTTTGTGATTATTTGATAAAGCATCATATATTGTATTCTTTAAGTATAAGTGAAGTTTTTCGCATTTAAAACAAAAGTCATATAAACGATCGCATTACTGTTGTTTAGTGTATTTCAACTATTCTATGTTATAACTTCGATAATTAATTTGAACCTGTCCTTTTGAGGCGACAAGCTAAGCTATTTACATAAATAGATGAGCATGGTATTTCTATGGAAACTATCCAAATTTATTAAAGGTTGTATGTATGTCGCTCATTGTGAGTTCCATGTGAAGGTTAGCTACTTGAATTTTGTGGGTTTAGTTATTTTTCTAAAATCATTCCCCCTATATATGCTGAACGCTATTTTACTGTCGTGGATGAAATGTCTTATTGCCTAGTTTTTATTGATTGAAATTATTTATACTTTTACCATTCACATTTTAGATATCTCCTCTTGGGTCCGCACACAGAGCTAAGAAAGACCGTCACAAATCCTTCTAGCTTTATATCTTCTGCTGGACAGTATTTGGCTCTTATTCCTCCATACTCCTCCCCTTCTGTAAAGCCCGCTGATGTATCGGAAGCTAGTCGATGGGAAAGTAGCCAAAATGGCGGTCTTTCTTCCTTTATAAGTGAGTTTTTATACCATTTCGATTACTCATCATAAACCATGCATTTATCAGACGCATTACTTCTTATTGGCCACTAAATCAAACTGCTGCACATGAGCATTTCAATAAATTCTTGCATTGATGAGCATGGATGGCGTATCTGTTGTTCTGTCTATCATTAATTTACAGCTGTTAGGATAGAAATTTATATTTACCACATAGCTGCCCGTTGGCATTCTAGATATAAAGTCTTTTAGCAAAATATTGTTGCAAACCCTAACGAAATAAGCCTGTGGAATATTATGAATAAATATTCATTTTTCGTTGGTCATTATATAAAATATTTTTTCCAGTTTAGATATATAGATTCTTATGTAATTCTACCCTCTTCAAATTCAGAGGCCATGATACACATCTGTTCATATCTGGTGACTGGCATTTCCAATTGGAAAGTTTAGTACTGTAAAATATGGTTAACGGTATGCCACTTTCTCATCTTAGAAGTTTCAAAATTTTTTTCTCTACTCTCGAGGAGTGTTAGAAACGCTTTTATTCAATAAGAATTATAATTTTAAAATGTCTTAATAATTAAAAGTTAAAACTTACTAAACACATGAAAAGTGTTTGGAACACATGATTTGGGTAAAGGTAAGACACTCCGAGGTCCTATCTACGAGAAAGTAGCATTCTTCCACTTTTATCTGTTGACCACCTACTTCACTGTGTTTGGACCAATGAGCGTTGATTTCGTGACCCCTGACTTTTCAGACGTGTGAGTCGACTATTAAGCCATCGGTTCACACGGTAATTAGCAAACTCATGCCTATCGGTGTAAACTCAACTCGAGGAATGTTCGACTGCATTGATTAAGTTTGACAAATAAAGTGGCTGACAGAATTCGAGTTTTACACCTTGACGTTCCAAGATGAACGTCGGAAAACACTTCTCCATATAGTCTTGGGAATCAATATTATTAATATTGTTACTTTCATTATAAGTTGCATTAATTCCTGACTAATGGCCCCTAACTTACTTATATATGTTTGCAATCTTTTAAAAATGAGTTAGAAATATGAATGTAGTATTTAGAGTATGCATATTGCTTTGATGTTTTGAGGTTATATATAAATTAATTGCTAATATATTAATACAATAATTAAAATGCAAAATTAATTGGTGGATTAATTGAATTTCCTTATGCTATTTACTTTTACGAGAAAAAATGGAATGAAATTAATCTTGATTTGAACGATGGATGAAGGAGATCTAGAAGACCTTCCCAATCACATTCTTGAGAGAAAACCCTAATTATGATCATAGATCTATTGCAACCTTTAAACTAATAGAATGGAGTTAACGTTTCGTTGTTTTCGGATAAGGGGAAAGTGAAATATTCTCTACAGCATAATTGGACAAATTTGATTGTCAGGGCTTTATTATTTGAAATTTAAGGCAAATTGCATAACAAAAATTACGGTTATTTGGTAAACCCACTCAGTCTGGTAAAGAACTCTCTTGTCCTCTTATTGAAACTATGACATCATCTTTAAAAACGGCTGATTTATGCTATCTTTAGGTTATCGTTCCATGCCCTCCTGTCCTTCGCCCCGTTTTAAAGTTGACCTGATTTGCACACCTCCCTGATTAGCTAAATGAGGATTTAATTTTAGACACTGATTTACATTCCAAATATACTAAAATTCGAGCACGAAGTACATTTATAAGAATACTATTGTTGAAAAACTTCTTCATTACGCAAAATATGAATTAATCTGAGGAAATATATACAGCTAAACACCTTTACGCTTTGAAATGTCTGTTTCAGATTTGTTGATTTATTTCTAAAGTGTAAGTTATACCAGCCGGCAGGGGGATGCATATCTTTATAGGCTTTATATTGTCAAGAGTTGAGAATGGCATTCCAATTTGTGACGCTTTTTACCACCATTGTCTTTTATGGTTGAAATAATTAAAGTTTTAGTTTATTGGTTAAATGATAGTTTAGTTGGTTGTATTTGCTAAAATTTAGGACATCTTAAACCTAGCCAACGTTACGATACGCGTGGCCGCTTATGTAACATAGACTGCCCATCGAAGTAAATAATGTTTTCGGTATCTCTGACGCAGAGAAATAGTTGCTTACTCAAATGACGTTTTCTTTTCATTTTATTATGGAATTTCAGCTTTTTATATGTACCATGGATATTTGGGATTCATTAGAAACCTGGATATTTCATTTTACGTTACGAGCATCGACAAATCTAGTGTCTGACGAACGAATTTCTTTCACAAATATTTTATATATTCTTCTCAGACATCGAAAATTTTCGACTTTGCCTATTTTTTGAATGTATTATTATATCTTATAAATTTTATTTACGTGGTCTCTTTTAGTCTTTACTGATGAGGATACAAAAAGAATTATGCAGATATGCTTTGTAATAATTTCAGTTTTTCTCTAATGGACTTTTCAGAACCGAAAAGGTCCTTTTATGATTGCATTTTCAATCGTAAGTTACCTCACATCCGTGTATTTTCTGTTAGTCCTGTCATTGTAATACCTGTCAGCAATCTTTACTGGCCAAAGTAAAAACTTTTCAATTTCATAAGTTTCGATTCCAGTTATAAATCATTATCAGCCATGCATTCATATACCGTCCAATGTCATGCCTTAATTTCGAAAATAGTTTAACTTCGATTCTGGCAAAAATATTTCAGTAAATTTTATGTGCACTTTATCTTACAGTTGTTATCTTGATGCAAATCTTCTGGCATCCATGATTCCTCTACCACGCAATTTATGTCTCTCTCGGCAATAAGACGCCTAAAGAGAGACCGTGGTTCCGTTTTAATGCAAATAATTTTATTTCCTCCTTTAAGTCGATCGATCTTTCATGGCGAAATTGAATGCTGAATCAGATTTGGGACCGATTGAATCTCAACGAATACGAAAGAATCGCATGCGAAGCTGTCTGTTGGAGGCGCGTAAACTCATTGCTGAACGCAAAGCCGCATGCTGTGATTGGCGCTTCTCCTATGACTTCGGAGATCCTTCACCTTCTATTGTATGTTATTTTTTTAATATTGTTTCCTTTAGTTATTTTTCTAAAGTGTTGATTCATTTGAATATGTAAAAAGTAATAGTCTCTAATGATCTCAGCTATAGTTTTTTATTTGCAGCTTCAATATTCGTTCGTTCGTTTTAGAATATTGTGCATTTTTTATTAGCACTCAATATGGTAAAGGTTGAATAAGTTCGCATCACTTTCTAGCTTGATTCTTCCGATCAAAATGAAATTGCTTGTGTAAAGTAAACAGACGAGCTTCGTTGGTCAACGCTCTTGGTTATACGGACACATATGCAACTATAGTCATTCACGTGCAATTATTAATTGGGTGGTTATCGATCTTACTCTTATTGGTTTAATTTCTTAATCGTTTTCGATTCCAAACCCCAATTACTAACGTTAAGAAATCTGTTTTCCCTTTATTACTTTATCGGGTGTATTTATTGCATTTGATTCGTATTTATCAGAAAAATGTTTAATATACCGAATGCTAAGTATTAATCCATAGAAGTTTTAATATCCCATAGTTGATTTCAATTATCAACGAATTGTCAAAAATGTTTATTAATAAATTGTCATTTTGTTTAATTTTAGGTATCTAGTGCTCATATGAATGAAAATCTTCTGATACCATTGCCACAAGAAGGTCTTCAAAATGCAGATGAGTGTGCTGCTATTGTTGATCTTTATCGAAAATTCTCCGAAAACCCTGATCGAAACCAGTGGGAGTTAGATGGACTTACTCAAATGACAGCTGAAGATGATTCCATTCTTGCTGACCTGGAGCGCTTCAGTGCCATTTTAAGAGAACCAACAGTCTCCACTCCTTATTATAGTCGAAAAGCAACCGCTCCAAACTCTAAAAACACCTCTGGAGTAGAATCTCGACGAGATCGACAAAGTGAGAAAAAAGGAACTAGCGATTTGGAAGACATTAAACGTACCTCCTCGCTCTATGATATCACTTTCGTTGACATAGACCCCGATGATATTACAGAGAGTGTCGATCTTCCTCCACACATTCAAATCAACAGAATGGCTCAATCAGGCCCCATTCGTCGTGTCTCCATATCTTCAGCTGACTCTACAACATCTCAACGATCTGTGGAACTCAGCCTCACTGAATCCTCCGAACAACTTCCTCTAGGAGTAGAGGAGATTACTAAGAAAGGAGGAGTTTCAGACTTAATGCTATACTTGGATCGAATTCCTGGTGGAGATTATGGGGATGGCAAGGCAGTTGAGAGTAGATTTGAGGCTTGTATGCGACAGTTTGATAAAGAGAGTCAGGAGAAAAAAGTTATTGATGATGGTGGCGACCTGAAAGGTAGAGATGCTCTTAAGGGGATTGATTCGGGTTTCGCAAGTGTCGATTCTGCACTCATAAAGACTTCCTCTACCGTCTTGGAGAGTTCGTCAATTGAAGCAGCCTCCTTTAATCCAGATAAGCTCATATTTGATTTGTGCAAGGTTCAAATTTCACCTTTCTGGGGTGATTCGTTGAATCAGACTCCTAATTGTTTTCTTTTAATGGTTTCAGCTATGAGCATATAATTGAAAGAGTTCTATGATATGTTAGTATAACAATTATAATAGGATTTAGCGGATTTTTGGATCTCGAACTAGGATGTATTGGTAACTTCAGAACATTAACATTGCATATTATTTATGTATACGTAATGTTTATGAATGGGATATTTCCTACGAGAACTTACACCAAGGTGGAAGACACAGTTACTTATCTCAGTTCCCAAGTTTGACTTGATTCTTTAAATGGTCACTAAAATGTCGCAGAAATATAAAAAAATTGTTGTTGCATTGCAATTTCTTAAATAGACTGATCCCTCAAACTTCTTTCCCGATTTAAGAGTCACACAAATTGTATAACTTCAAAAATCAAGCTCAGGGACTTATGCACGGTTGTTCATCAATTTAACCCATTCTTCGACCGCTTTGACATTACCGTGTGTAGCCCATCCTTGGGTCTTTAAGCGAATTGTCCACTTTTCCTCCTTTAATTAACACCCTCAATTGAGCATAGCTCGTCACTTGCTGGCCTACCGGTTACAAGGCTTCCATTTTCTGCCCTTTTTTTCATGTAATATTCTGTAGCCACTTCTGTCTCCTTCCTACTTTGTGGTAATGGTGGTTTTGAAAAGTAACAGGTTTACACATTTTCTCCGTCTTATATCGGTATCCAGGTTTGTCTCTTCTGCAATGGAATTAATTTGAACAAATGGAATTTTTACGTATTGTGAAGCAGTGGCGAAGTTATTCTTCTCACTTTCTAGACCTCAATGATTTAAAAATACCTTTGAAGTCTCCCTAGATGGAAAGTAATGTACAACTATGTCACTGCTGATATGCCCTTGGCTGATATTGTTAAGATGCTCACATTTGCTCATATCTTAAGGAAAAGATTTCTTTATTGATTAAATAAAATTGAATAGATTTGAATCAATAGTAAGTGTTTGGTGGATGCTCGTTTGACCAATAACAAGATTGCTAATCCAGACGCAAACGTGAACAGCAAATGATTGATAATCCAGTCCCTGAACTTTGCGTGTATGTGCTGAAAATGTTGGATAGGTTTTCTTCACGAGATTCATTTAATTACATTGTTTTTTACGAAGACGAACTTTATTTTTTCAGCTAATTTTCATTTTAGCGTATAATTTATATTCTGAAATCCTTTTATCATTTATGGGAGTTAACGTTTTGAGTACGCTTCCTTCCTAAGATAGGTCATGTAATAAATTATTTCCTCTTGCCGATTTCTCATGAACACATCATTGTCTTTTTTGTATGACGCATAGCATATATCTCAATTCACTTGCAGAACTAACGATAAGTTGATTTTTGTGTCTCATTTCTTTTATTTACTGAATTTGCCGCGGAAGCATGAAAATTAGGAATTTCCTATCGTTTTCAGATACTGTGCAATTTTGTAGATTCCATTAACTGCTATTTAGTGGCCAGCGCTTACATTTACGTTTAAATTCTCAAGAAGCCTTTAGTCTATCGGTTTTGCAAATCATTATTTTAAAATAAAATATTCTCGACCGTTTTAACTTAACTGTGCTATTGTGTCTTTTTGCAATCTGTTAGCAAAGAACATGCAATGGTATCATTTTGTTATTTTTCGAACGAACTTTTAACTTACCCATATCGATAAGTCGATGTTCGTCTACTTATTGTAAAAAAGTAATATGTAAGTATATAGACTTAATAATTTCTACCGATGCTGTTTTAATTGTGCATTATCTGTAACACACTAGGTTTATGCCGGTTTTTGTTCGCTTCTGTGCTTTTTAACACATTGTCTGCGTAAGATTAATATCGTGAAACTAAAAATTTATTTTTTTTATTATTGGTATCGATTGAGGTTCAACCTTAGGGTGTCATGGGGAGATGGTATAAATGCATGATTTGGCTCAAGATAACTATCTGCAGTGATGATGGATTACAGCTCTGCTCATTTCCTCTATTATCTCTTGCAGGTCCCCTCCTAACAGCCATTCTCAAGTTGGTGAACGATATACCTTCAAACCATCTCTACACCAACCTCCAAGTGACACGTCTAGTCACTCATCTCATGGCTCTCCCACTGCCTATCATGCGTCTACAGTTGCTACCTCTTTCACTCCAAGAAACCCGTGGTTTAGGTGCCCATCAGCTTCTCTATACAACTCTCACGGCGGTACGACAGCGATTTGACTGCTACGTCAATCTCTACTTCCCTGCTGCACTAAACCCTTCCACAGACAGTGCAGTCGCTTTCGTAAATTTAGTTGGGAGTCTTCGGGAGATTGTATTTTCTCAAAGAATGAAACAAATGAGGTTTTACGCCCATAGGCCATCTCGTACGCTGCCAAGTTGAAATCTATTTTTTGGCATATTATTATTCACTTCTTACAAATCTAAAAGCGACAGAATTTTTTTATTTCTGTTGGTTTTTCAGAATCAAGTTAAGTGACTAATCTTTGAAGAAGAGAAATTCACAATATATGTCATTTTTCTTTTCGGAAGGGTGTTTTTGGTTGTGTCCCTAGTGTTAGATATTTTTGAAAGTTCCCAATTTGTACACTATTAGGCGCGTTAGACGCTGTTTTGTTTCAAAATACCATAGACAAAGTAGGTAGACCAAATTTAGTAGATATTTTACAAGCGCATTGAAAGGTGGCGTTTTCTAACACTCTTCTTAATCATAGAAGTAGGTTTCTGAGGGAGCTTTGATGAGAAAATTGTATTCCACTACCTCATCTCTTGGTGACCAGTAAAATTGATTATACCATTCTCCGGACGTGCGCCAATAGCCATCGGTACGTTTACTGCCACGCTAGTGATATACAAACCTTTGCTTTCATTTGTGCTCTTTGATTTTACCCAAGAAATTGATATTTATCTACTCAACATCACCAGTCTACTTGCGGCAGTCTAAATCTGTTTAAGCTTAATTATAAAGACATAGATATTTCTCACATCACTATGCCTAGTTTGAAGGATTTCGTTTTTTCTCCTAAGTTCTTTTGTATATTTTAGTTGTGGAATCTCCAAAGCGTTTGTCCTGGCTTCTATCGCGTCTTCGGTTGAATTCCCTCACCAATGCTCTCACTCCCTCTCCTTCTCAATTCTCATCATCACCATTCAAAGATGACGGTAAAGTGAACTGTGACCACGAATGGCGAACACTGGCAATGAATCGCCTAGGTGGAATCGGTTCCAGTTCAGGCTCCAATCTCGTTCCGCTAAAATCTGTAAAGGATGAGAAGTCAAGAGACATTCTAATGGCACTCTTTGTCTTTGAAGAATTCTGCCGCGAACTTTCGGCTCTCTGTCTAGAACACAGTGTCGCTTTATAGCAGATTTCCTTTAAAATGTACCTGTGTGTAAATCCTTGACGGCTGTGAAGACTTGCTAAGAGACAGATTTCTTTTCTCTCCTTTTCACAATAATTTATTTATCATGAAGGTCATGTATTCTGAGTGGCCTTCATGGCCATTAATGATGTTATTTAATGTACAGTTATTTATCATCATGTCATTTTCTGAGATAAGAATGTGTTGTTTTATCATGGGTTTTCTCAATGGGTATCTACGATATCTTAATGAAAGATTTAACATCTGAAGCCGCATTTCCCAACAACCGCCTTGGTTCTAACTAACTGTCCACGCATGATTGATTATGTCCGTGACTTTAAATGACGTATCATTATACTTCTTTCCATATTTACTATTAACAAGGTTGTATATAATCTTAGAAGCTCAAAGATTGGTTGCAGGGACCAAACGGCAGAATCATTTTCAATCGGGTTGGTTATAGTAGTCAGTATCATGAACTCTATTCTTTTCAGGCTCATCAATTTCTTTGAATCGACTGCAGATGTGAACTGCATTCCGCAGATCGGTTTGGTTATATATTTCCACTTGATCGACAAAGTGATCCGTTATTTTTATCGAACTACTATTTGGACTTAAAAATATTAAGCTTTCAATATTACTTTGACAGACAAGGAAAGCAAAATATAAAGAATTCGTTCTTGAAAAACAGAGATTTCACTACATATCGGGTCGCGATCTATGTCTCTGTTCATTATACAATCAAGATGCTTGAGGGGTTAATTTCAGTTAATAAATTTTCAAGACGATTGGGAGACAATTCAACTGCGTTTCATGAACGAGGGTTTGCATTTACTTGTGGAACCATAACCATTTATTTCGCATTTTTGATGCTAGCTAATAACTTTCAACTTATCAGAGCTAAGTTAGTCATACTTTTTGCGTTCCATCACTTCCCGTGTGTGGCATAAAGTCTACACATCCAAGTTTGCTCGATTGCAAAGATACAGAGTGTATACAAAATGAAAGACATACATAGTGTTTTCAAGTACCAGTCTACACATCTACAATCTTTTGAGCTACTGGCGAAAGAAGCCTGAAGTGGATAAAGCGAAAGTATTCCAAAGGGAGAAGCTATAAACCTTTAATCAGTAGAAATAGCGTCGGCATCGTGAAAGTGTTCTGCTCCCCAGTTTTTGAAAGTAGTCGACAGATCAGGTGTATTAGTGAAATGTTTATTTTAGAAGAGTGTTAAAACATTTCCTCATAGAGTGAAGGCTGCTAGCTGCAAATAAATTGAATATTAACAACCACTACCGCTTGAGTAAGAATGAGGACCACGGAGTTAAAACGACTTAACTCAATTCCCCCAAATACTTTACAAAGTGTTGTTAAAATGAGAAATAGAATTACCCAGTCAGAAAGTGCGCTCGCCTGCTGACATGTTATTAGGTCAGAGCAAAAGTAATCAGTTTTAAGAGTCACAATGAGTGCAAAATAGTAGGCTAATATAGTAACAACCAGCAATGAAGTTCAGTTACAGAATTCCAGCAGGAAATTGTACCTATCATTTTGACAGTTGCCTTTAATTAGATTATTGCAATGGAGGTTCCGACTTTCGGGAGGGACCTAAACAGTAAAGATAAAACTGGTTTTCCTATATCCCTTTACAACTGTGAGAAGCGAGGTAACACAACAGAGGTTAGAGCCAGAGTTGATGGCAGAATAGTGTATTAGAGAGAGGGAGAAGGCAGTAGTACTATAACCACTAAGCCGAAAAATGACATGGCTGCAGAATAAAGATCAGCAGTTAGATAACCATGCAAAAATCGCTAAACAGCTTAGAAACTTAGGAATGAGTCACAGGCAACTCGGAGTGATGTTCAGTATTGAGAAGACAAAAGGATTTATAAAATTGGTAGACTAATTAGGACAACAAATAATTGTATGAATGAGGAAATTCTAATACATGTGTGCCAATATCTTCTAACAAACTACAAGTAATATTTCAAACACCAAGGTCATTTAAACAGATTGCTTTCGATCACCAGTTGTGTCTGGATAATTTGGGCAGATCAATCGATTGATAAATACCGATGGGTATTCGATCTGTGAGCTCGGGCTTTGCAGACGTGCATATTTATCACGGCACTACCTACGTAATTAAAGAAAATCGCTATTTTCACTTCCTGGTAGACATTTACGGATTATTTCACATATCAAGCAACGAATTTCCAAATTCAATAAGTTCAAACTGTGAACCTGTCATGGCAATTCTAATATTATCCGTCCCGCATATATTTATTTAAAATATTAAATTCATATAATTAATGTTCACATTTTAGTCGATTTACGACATCGCAACTGTGATCAGTAATAAGACTGTTGATCTATCGTGTGATAGGTGCAGGTTGTGATTCATAAATATTTCAAAATTGCATATGAACTATAGCAATGGATACTGGATTTACAATAGATGATTGCACCCTTTATATTGGAGATATTCGTCCTGAAGTTACCACGGAAATGTTAAATGAACTGTTCAGCGAGTTTTCTCCGCCTCAATATTGCAAAATTGTAGTAGATTCTGTGACTAAAGAAAGCCGATGTTATGGCTTTGTAGGATACGATACTCCCGAAAAGGGTAGGTTGAATCATGTCTAACTTGTCTTCAGCTCGCGCCGCACTCGAGAAGTTTAATTACCGCATGCTGCTTGGAAAACCTATGAGAATAATGCTGAGACGTGATGACCCTACAGACCGTGAGAGTGGAAGGGCTAATCTTTTCGTTAAGAATATTCCCAAAAGTTTTACTGAAGCGAACCTTTATGCAAAGTTTCGCAGCATTGGATCTGTTCTTTCCGTGAAGGTGTCATTTGTTGTTTGCTATTTCTTAATAAAAATGCTCCATGCTTATTTGTAGATATCACGAAATAATCAAGGAGAATCGAAAGGCTATGGCTATGTGCAGTTTGAAAATGAAGAAGACGCAGTAAGGTGTATCGCGACTATGAACGGAAAGTTGCTTGGGAATCAAGTGATTTTCGTAGAGCCCTACAAATTGAAGAAGGATCGATTAAAGCCTCCTAGTGATTTTAAAAATGTTTTTGTCAAGAATTTTCGCGCAGATATGGATGACGAGCGACTGAAGGGTATTTTCAGCGAATTTGGTGAAATCACTAGTTCGCGTATAATGAGGGACGCGAGGGGAAATTCTAGAGGATTCGGCTTTGTTGCCTTCAAAGAACATGCAAGCGCTCAGGCGGCTGTCACATCAATGAATGGAAAAGTTATTGAAGGATTAACTTTGCACGTCAGTGAGGCACTAACTATTTCGGAACGTCAAATGCCCACTGGGGAGCACATGAGAGTAGGCGTAAACTCAAGTCCCACGGCTCAAAAGGTATTAGTAGAAAATCTCAATCTGAGTATGACTGAAGTAGAATTTAAAGGGGCTTTGGCTGATTGTCAAAATTTGATTTCTTGCATTATTGGTATAGACAATGGCCAATCAACAGGCCTCGCTTTGCTCAAATTTGCTTCCTGGGAAGATGCTGTGAATGCAGTTCAAGCAAAAAATGGAACTTTCATAGGCTCACAAAGAGTTATGTGTGCTCTTGCCTACTATTTTCACGAAAAACCAAGCGCAGCACAGCGCGAGAATATTATGCCACACAGATTCATATGAGATTAAGCGCTTACATTATACGTAATAAAAATTAACCCTTTTGAGTTACATAAATAAAATAAATGTTGCAGATTATACTTTGGCCTGTGGTTTCGTTTAGTGTTATGGAAGTTTAGCATTTATTTTGTACCAAAGGATTTTTCATAATCGTAATTTTCGGCTTCTTTCAAATCAAAACGATTTGCTTATTGGTGTTTATGATTGTTCTATTCTTTAACCATGCTGTCTAATTTAGTGCCGCACAGAGATCAACATCAGGGATCACGGTGTTGTGGTATACGATTAGCGCATTCTGCTTCTAACTGTGATGTTTGCAGTTTTAATCTTGGGATAAATAAAACTCCATTTCATAGCTGCTAAATTGGAAGCCAACGTTTATCAGAAATAAAAAGACAGAAGAATGTTAGAGTACGTTCGTCGGGAAAGTAGAAATCAGGAGCAGTGTTTTGGGTTTATTTGTGGCAATATTAATACCAGTTACGCGATCGACACTAAGTTCCGCCAAGACTTTTAATAGATGTTTCATTCAGTCCATATTTAATGCCGAATCGAAATTGAACCCTAGTATTATATCCTGAGGAAGAGAAGTCTTAGTTGGTTGTGAACAACTACACAGAGCGCACGCAGATTAGTCTATCTGGAAATGGTGGAGATATATGTGCGAGCTTAATAGTTATAGCCATAGGGAAAGAAGGGGAAAGAGGTGCAACACATATCAGAAGAACATGTGAAGACGGGAGTGGAGTAGATCAATTGGAACTCAAATCAATATGCAGGGCCTGGTTCGTTATTTGCTTAGTGAATATGGAGGGTAGATAAATGTCTGTTTATCTGTATTAATTTCATACTCTGAATAAATTTCATTTCCGAATCGTCTATCGCAAGACGTCCAACTGTGAGACCGTTAATTGCCTCCAGATTGAACCTCAAATACTGCTAACCACAGAGTCAACTTGATCCAACAAGGCAATCCATAGCCAATAACATCTCTCCTTTTACTCTATATATACCCTCTTTATAAATCCTTCAATAAATTGGCTCCTTTATCTACCAATTTCGTTTCTCAATAAAACCCCATTCAACTTGTACCTCGCTGCTTTTTCGATGCTCTGAATATCATGGTCTGCTTCATGCCCCGAATTTATTAGTATAAATAATATAATATCTCCACAAGTGAAGGCGTAATCATAATTATTTAAATAGGATATAAATTGTTCCAACTCTTTAAATATTTAACTAAATCTTGTCGTACACTAAGCTGAAATAATATCTAAACACATTATCCTAAGAAGACAAATATTTACCGGGAGGAGTTGATATTTTCCAGCCTTTAATACAGACTTCTAATACAGAGACTTTCTATATTTGCAGAGGTAAAAATTACTATTTGGAGTGGAAAATGAGAGTACAGGTAATTTGAAATGTTAAATTGATAATAATAAATAAGTAACATTTCTAATACAAATTTCACATCTTAAGTAATTGCCTATATATCTACATCTCGGTTATTGATAAACACGTTATCTGCGCCCATGATAGACCAGTTTAAAAAATAAGGCTATCTCTCCAAACATTATATATGACAACATAGTGAATGAACGTCTATTCTTCCACATCTCTGGCCCAGATGAGTACCGAAAATTACTTTCCATCGTAGGGATTGTGGATTATTTTATACCAAGGTGAGTAGACGGGCTAGGCTGGAAGGATTCAATACCCATCGGTACATATATATTAAATAACCTATAAGGCTCTATTGAATCAGTTTATTAGTCGCAGATTACTAGTTTTTCATCCGAGGCATAGCACTGGTAAACTTCTTTACTGTTTTGAAATTCTGAAAATCCATTTATCCAAAATGAATTCTTCAACATTAAGGGCAGATTCTCTTCTAGAATGAAAACTTGATAAAAATACCACATCCTAAGTCAGGATTAGTCTGTGACATATTGCAGACCAAGTTGGGCAGAGGACAGAGAAATGCTAAACTCGTAATAAGGTTTTTATCTCTTACGTGTATGATATATATTGTAAATGACACAGTGTATCACTAAATGTTTTCAAATTTAAAAATAAAAAATATCAAGAAATTTTCAAGTGCGATATTACTACAAACTCTCTTTTCACGAAATTAACGAACCAACTCTAACTCATCCGTGAGATTACGATCATCGCTTCCGGTTACTGGCCAATTAATTAAACCACTTTGAGTGACTAAAGCAAACCCAATTTAGAAAAGGAGTAAAGGTGTGTAAATTATATATGTAGAGAGCTCTCGCCAGTATGATCACAACTTTAATTAGATCTGGTTTTAAATGTGATAGAGTTTCACTAGCGTGGCGCGAAAAACTTACTGGACCTATCATAGCAAGGATAGGCGCCACGCCAAATTGCTGCGCGATTTCAAATGTGAAAAATTCTAGAATGCCGGCGTAATTTCGAAATAACTGACTTTGAGGTAAAATCCTAATCAATGTGAACAAGAAAGTCAAAAAATTTTAAGCTAACTGATTTTCTAGAACTGTAAATTCAGTATGGAAATTTACCGTAAGTTGATAAGCATGTGCTAAATTTTCATAAGGCAATAAACTTATTCTTGCTCTTGTGCAAGTCGCAAAAAATGTAATTATTGAATATTTTGATAAATAAAATCAATTTAAAATTAATTCAAATCGACAGATTTTAAAAAGTTCAATTTAATAAACTTGTGTGTGCTATCATGTTATCAAAATCGAAATAGAATGCAGATTTTTTAAATGCCAATAAACAGCCTTATGATGCAATTAAGAGAAACTCAAATAAATCCAAATCGCCCTCCCTCTCCCCAAAAAATAGTCAAATCATGAAAGTGTTGGACAAAAAGAATATGTTTTATCCCTGAAAAATGTTAACAATTTATTGTTAATTATTCGTAACATTTACATTTTTGTTAAAAGTTTCTAAAATTATGGATTGTTACCTTGCATAATTTTGAGTTAATTGGAGAAGTTTGCCTTATCTCGTGATGTCATTGAGTTCTGGCATTTGTATTGTATTTGGTAAGCTATTATTGTTTAGAATAGAATATTTTAGGAATTAATCGTTGGCAATTGCAAAATTCATTATTCACATTTCACAATTCTTTCCACCCCAAATCCAATGTTCTTCCAAAATAATTTCATTTTAGCATGGTAATCTGATTCAGTGAAATTGATAATGCCTACTGAAAACGTATTATACAGAAGCGGGTTATCTTTCAAAGTGAGTATTATGAAAACAGAGGATTTAATTTAAAACTATAAAAAGGTCAAATGACAACTAGTCAATTAAATTTTTGTTGGATTGAAGCAGTTTACTAGATCTCTATTTCTTGTTGAAGAAAATTGTACTTTTTTCATAAAAATAGTGTACATATAGTCTAATATTATTAATTTTTATAAAAATAGGAAAATTAAGAAAGATGGACATATAAGATAACATATAGGAGATAACACGCTTCGACTGTTTGGATAAGGCAGGGTGATAAATATTTATCACTTCCTTTTCACTTCCCAAATTCTACATATCACTGGCATTACTTAATCAGAAGATACTAGAATGCTTTACGTCAGAAATCCTCCTTTATCAGTCACTGTGTTTACATTATTAAGTGTTTTCAGGCTGTTCAATGCTGACAATTATAATATAAAACAAGATCAGGCTTTTTAACGTTTTGGACAGCAGAAAAAGTTACCTATATCAATCTCTGTTTTAGCTAATGAGTGTCAAGGTAAACTGACCTGCACACATCCGCCTGGTATAAGTATGCGAATATTGGCGGAGGAAGATAATCTCGAAGATCGCAATAATAGGGGGCAATGTTTTTATTACAAATTTGTTTAAAGACGCCAATGAAATACTTTGGAGATGTTATATCAGTTAAAATATGTAGTCAAAATTTTCTTAGCCGCTAAAATTTTTAGATAAGTCGGAACGGGAATGGTAAGTCAAAAGGCTATGGATTAGTTCAACTTGCAGACGAAAAAAGCAGCCGACTCCTCTGACGTCCAGTTGAATGGAATACAAAATGCAGTAATGTGCTATATCACACTATTTGTCGAAAAAGATTGTCCACCTGAAAATGGTTATTAAAATGTTTGTATTAAGAAATTGAGCAGGAACTGAGCGGAAAAGATGTGGCAGACAATTTTAGTCCCCTTAGTGAAATTACAAGTTCTTGTGTAATTTGAGAAGTACAGCAAAATTCAAAGACACACGGGTCTGTCGTCTTTAAAGAACATAAATAGAGCAGTGACAGCAATGAGTGGTATAAAATACGATGGACAGATATTTTTATGCATTAGAGGCTTTGCCGAAAGCTGCCTGTCAAAAAGAAAGTTATGAAAAGAAATGCTGAGCTTACAGGTTATATCAAAAGTGTTCATTGAAATATTTACTGAAAGTCCCATGCTGTCACAAGTGAAGAATTTTTATCGCAATTTCAATCGCTCGTAGAATTAAACAAGAGGCAGGTGTCGCTTTGTTTATGTATTTTTCTCAGGAATGAGCAAAAAATGCGAATTGGCAAAGCAAGGCAGTGTATAAGGCTCCAAGAGGCTCTAGCGTGATCCCGTTCAATTGCCATAAGTAAATCCTTGTCGTTATTTCTCATATTTACTTTCTACTTATTGTTAACAATTCCATTAAAATCAATGCAGATAGTTCACTACACTATTCAAATGAATAATCGAACTCACGCTGAAACTCCCTTGTGGATACCTGTACTCGCACCGTTCTAGTGTAAGAAATATATATCTGTGTAGAAATTGTTCTTCCTCTTGTTTAAGCCTTTACTTAAACTGATTTCCTTTCCAAACGTCTTCATTGTGCATTTATAACTTATTTCGAATATTATTATTATGGATGTCAACATCTATTTTAACCATTATGTGTGCAATTTACAATTCGATAATGTTCCTCATCTAAGAAGCAACGTACCAATAAGAACTTTTGAGTAATATTATCCAGGGTTAACCTGTAAGAATAGGTATTTCTTTAGACGATGAGCCCAGGATGTACCGAAGTCATTAGAATTTACGAAATCAGAAGTTTAAGACATCTTTTCGTGTGTGTTTAGTTTCTTCAGCAAGGAAACTGGGTTGACTCTGTTAAAAATGTAGTATGTATATATGACATGTAGATATATGAAAGGACGCAGCAATTTCATTTCGACTAATTGCTGACAGCGAAATCATACGGTTAACGAAAGGAAAAAGATATAGACAAACGGGAGCTAAAATGGAACATTCCAAAACTAATATCCCAAAACATTCTAGACACGCAGACATTTGCCCACTTACAGACCCTAACATCGAAAATAAACGACCACGATAACCAATTCAGAAGCATTGATATTATTTTACATGCAATACACTGTATAGCAAACTTCAGAGCGGAAATTTTTACGTTAATAATACTGCTGCTGCTGATGATGATGACGACAAATGTGATAATAAGGTAATCAAATTCCTCGTGGAGCTAGATAGCGAGGGATGCAATAATTTGTGCTAGTTCGTTGTGCTAGCTAAAGTGTAATAACTATCATTATTGAAACCAAAATATATATTAAAGTACACTTATTGGACAAATCTCACCCAAGGGAAAGGACCGAATAGGATTGGCATATTTTGTGTAATTATAGATTGCTGAAGTTGTAGGCTCAACTGCCTTTTCATTAAATTTTCCTCTTCTTTAGTTTGTTTAAGAGCAACATATAACGGCTTTGAATTTAGTGGCTTGCCACAAAGTTCTAAAGCCCTCGCTGCCTCGGACTGGGAAGAAAACTGAATAAATCCAAAACCTCTGAATACACCACGACGGTCCCGCACAATGGTGACTCGTTCGATCTTTCCAAATCTTGCGAAATGATTTTTAAGCATCTCTTCATTCACGGATTCCTCGAAATGGGATATGAAAACTGTAGATTTGTCTGACTGTTTGAAAGAATCTATCTGCCTCTGAGTTTCAGTAAGATATCTAAATCTCTCGGCTCTTCTCATTGCACGTCCAACGTAGAGACGCCTACCATTGAATAATTTTCCATTCATTTCACGAACGGCTGCTTCAGCACTCGATGGATTTTCAAAGCAAACGAATCCAAACTTCTTGGATATATTACCATCCTTCATTACAACAGCACTTGTTATGGTTCCAAATTGTTTAAAAACACTTTTAAGTCCTTCATCAGTTACATCAGGACCGAAATTTTTCACGTAACAGTTTCTAAATTGATGAGGTTCATTTAGATGTGGTCTTTCACTTTTACGAACATGCTTCACTATAGAAATTTTCTTGGGACCGACAATTGTGCCGTCCAACATTTTGATAAAAAAGTCCGCCGCTTTCGCTGACTCAAAGCTAACATAAGCATAACCCAATGAATTTCCATTACTGTCTCTTGCTATCTAGATTAAAATACGCATATTAAGTCTTTGTATTTAACGAACCTTGCACGATACTATGTGTCCGGCCTTCTCAATTGTCACGTAAAGTTGCGATTGCAGAATATTTCTGTCAAGATTCCTAATAATAACATTAGCTCCTTCAATATAACGCTTTTTTGGATCCGGCTGATACCACGATATTCTGATTGGATTGCCCATTACCTCGGCACCATTGAGGTCTGAAAGGGCCCTTATAGCTAGAGATGTTGCGAGTTAATCTAAGACATTCTTACCGTCTTCTCTTTTCTCGTACACAACAGTTGCATTAGAAAAAGAATTTTTTATTAAATCTCGGCTGGATCTTATTTCAATCGATTTAACTTTTCCACATGAGCGAAAACGATGCAAGAGTGTTTGAGCGTCTGCTTTAGGAAAGATATCTCCAACAAAAAGCTTAGTATTTGTATCAATTTCCGTATCTTCCATCGATGATCCAGAACTCATACTTGCCGATTAATTTATCAAATGAAAATTTTTTGGTGGTGGTGTAAAAGCGATGGAAAGAACTGTAATCTTACTAACTGAAATTTGGAGATTATTACTCAATAGGATGATTTCGAGTAAGTATTTAAATTTCAAGGTTTATATTATGCCTTTCACAGCTTCAAGTGGTATTTTAGGCTCTTGAGAACTACAGAAATGCTGATCTGAGTAAGATACATAAAAACAAATTAAAAGTTTGCTGCGTTTCAAATAGTGTAAAGTCAATATAGGGTCATATGTGGAAGCACTAATGAGTATCTAAATTACTGTGTCAGAATCACCGGCAGGAAAAAGCAAAAAACAAAGTAGTTGCACTTATGAAATGACAAATTTATTAAAATGTGCTAATTTAAGTGGTCATCGCATAAAAGATTTTTGAGTAAATTGCTGAAATTGGCCAGATCCATGTTATTACGGAGTTTCGGTTTACGGAGACCATTTCCATGAGATTTATTAGGTTATATCAACTCGTCAGTTTCTCATGAATAAGTTGATGACTCAATACCTACTAAAATTATCTGCAAAAATAGGGATTCTTTCTGCAAAAATTGGGGCTAAAACGTATCTTGGTGTTCCCACCACGTTTGTTACCAATGTTTCCCATATTTCTATTAAGAATTGCCCCTATCTCCTATTGTACTATTAACTCCTATGGTGTTTTCTACTGCAACTTCGGTTCAGATTCCCAATGACTACGTGAAGCAGTATCCATCAGACAGAGGAAGTGTACAAGTAACTAATCTCACACACTCCATGAAACCTCTCATGGCTAAAGTCATTCTCTGAGCCTACCGTGCCAAGCAACAATCAGTTCCGAAATCATGTCTGCGTGATCACTGAACAAATCAAACATGACGTTTTAAGGGACGGAAAAAAGGCTGATCCACTCTTGTCTCCTTCAGAACTCTTGAATCGCCCATCACAATCAAGTCCCCAAAATTCCTAATCACTGTAACCACATTGGAGCTAAATCCATGCCTGTTTGTCGTCTTAAGTGGTCGGCACCAATAGATGATAAATGCAAGCAACCCGAGGGAATCAATTTTGCTAAATTTACTTCTCACTCCAACAGAACAACATCAAATGTGACTGCACAAAATGCAGGCGAGATTGTATTTCCATAATATCAAGATCTCATATGCATTCAAACTAATACTACTTGGTCTCACAGTAATCTCGGTCTTACTGGACCTACAGGAGGAATTTCCAGCCTCATTCCGGTTGATTCATATTCAAAATAGCCTAAGTCTGTCACAACTGGCAGCGTCATTAACAGCCTCCACCAGATATTCACCACTCATGGCATACTGAAAATCACTGTGTCCAGAAATTTCAAGCAGTTCTCCCCTTCTGGATCTGAGGACTTTTGTCGTGGCCTAAATATCTCCCATTTACACTTCCCTCTTGATCTCAATAGCTGGACAAGCAAATTGTCGACAATGTGTTTACCTCGACATTCGTTAGCTAAAATAGAGGTCGAAATAAGCAAATGAGCTTATCTTCTTCTGGAGCCGGAAAATCTACTAAAGCGCAACATTTTTAAAAATCATAAATAACAGGATTGAAATACCTGAAAGTGTTTAGTAGCATTGAATTAGTGACTGAGGCATAAAAGTTTCCAACAAAAGATTTCATCATTGCATGGTACTTTCTTTTAAGAATCAGGAGAATGAAAATTTTTCAACGAATTCTTATCACGGTAACGTATTAAGACAAATAAATCGTATTATCTTCAATAGATTATCAGCCAATATAATTTATTTATCTCCTAAATTTTTAATATGATCAATATTATATGGGTAAATATGAACAATTGTTTTTACGACATAAAATATTTCTTTTGAACAAAAGGTACTGAAAATAATGCAACAGCAGGTTACAGTCTTTCCAACTAACAATGATTCTCATTTGACCTTGTTAACATCTCTATATCTTTCCTGTTTCCTTAATATTTATTTGTAAGGACTTCTGCTTTTTTTCCCCGCTCATTATTGTATTCTTCATATCAAATTGTTCTGTCTAAAACAAGATCTGTTCATGGATATATATATAAATATAGATTTTAGGGGCCGAAAAGAATGAGTAACGGGGTTTTAATCCTCATGGTTGGGATTGGTGCCGATTTGATATCAAAGGTTTCTATTTTGATCATTTTAAGTGAGATTTAAAAGTTCTCTAAATTGCATCATAAGACTATTTATTGCCACTAAAAAATTACAAATATTTATATTATATTGATTTTATTAACGTCTCTGAATTCGGGTTAATTTTTCAGCCATTTTAATTATCAACTGAAAAGTTCAAAAATTACATTACCACGCTATGTTAGCGAAAATTTATTCCATATATACGGTGGTTTCTTTGACCTCTGAACCTATTATAAGTAGGTCGGTGATACTGCTGCCCACAATTCTCTAATTACATGATTAAAGTATTATTCTTCTTTCTAAATTGGGTTGACTTGAGGCAGGTTAAAGTGGTTTAATTTATAGCTAGTGACTGAAAGGTATGAATTACTTTTGAAGTTCATGGTGAGAGGTATATTCTTTTAGATTTAGTATATATACATATAGTATATATACAATATCAGCTGACGAAATGTTATTCATTTTTGTTCATTCCCTAGGCCACAATCACGTTGGGAGTTGTAATCTTGCAAGAAAGCAAAAAAAAACGCCAACAGAGAAAATAGTAGTTAATTTAGGGTTTGAAGACGAGATATTTTGGAATATACTCCTAGGCTGGTTGGGAGAGAGGTGGGTAGTGGCATCATGACAAGGCGGTCCCTTCCTCTCGAATTTAAACCATTTATTGCTGCCTGCTATGCTTCTTCATTTTATATTGCTTTCTCAATATGATGTCCTTTAATAAATACGTATTTTGATCACTCATTCTATGATTACCTTCATCTCTCCCTCCAGAGACTCACCGTCGCAATTAAAAGAAAATAAATGCTATTAACAGTGCTGTTCATTATTAAACTAATGGCTATATTTTACATTTTCCTTGTTTGGTATTGAATATGCTATTCACATTTGAATTATACATAGAATGAGGCCTGTTCGAACATTATCGGTGTACTTGACCGACGTTCACTTGCTTAATCCCACGGGCATCATATTGTCGATTGTGGAGATTCTGGTTCGTGCATGGGATCACATTCTCAGCAATGCCTCAGTTGTTGGATGCAAATTAATTTAGCTATCTAAAGTAGTGTAAAAGCGCTTGGAGTTCCTTATGACGGGATTTTCGTTGGGCAATCTGTCCTGTTTTCTTTTCCCGGATCTTACGAGTCGTTGGAACCGAGGTGGCCACTAGGACAACGGCAAAGTATTACAAAATCAATTCTCACTTATACATAAGGCTATCAAAGACAGAATATTCTAAATTGTAAGGAATCTAAGACGCTCATTTTGGTATACAAATATGAACCAGGAATCACCTTCAAGTTTCTACATAATAAAACATAGAACACATGGCATATCCTTCGTATTCTCAATCTATTCTCGTACTTATTTTCAACAATTTAGTAAAGCAGTATTAAACGACTGCTGGCTATTATACCTCTTAATTTTGTGTATACTCTGTTTACCAAGCTCTCATTCATGCCTTTAAAATGTAGAAGGCATGATCTAGATAATACCGAATTGAAGAGTATAAAGACAAAAAAGTATGAAGGATTGCAAAATAGGTCAAGGAGCACTAATGGGCATAAGGATGAGACTAAGCGAGCACGTTACCAAATGGTTATTATCCTCCCAAGCAGCATGACGTTTATATTGAGTACATCTAATATTCTGAATTGTTGCTCTTCTCCTACGCCAGTCTGCTTGCTGTCAATGGCCTCTCTAGCTTTTGGTGAGGTTGCTAGCTTAGCCTATTTTCAATTCTACCGGCGTGCTTGGTGTTTTATAAAAACTTTTGAACTCTCTAGCTTTCGATTGGAAGTTGAATATTGTTGACATCATTTCTAGTGGTGGAAAGTGCTGATAGAATACCCTTTAATTGTAATAATGGGAGTGACACCAACACCAAACCTGTAGAACTTGGTTAGCACCGGGTTTACGCTTTATTATACGTGCAAAGGAATAAGAACTGGTTTGTGAAATGCATAATCGGACTGATAAATGCAATGTAACAACATTTAATGAGATTATTTTCTGACCTCTCACGAAATTATGTTCTAATAGAACGAATAGTGTCACACCTAATGATAAAAACCCTGCTTCTAATGAAAAAATTGTAAAATTTCACTTTTCTCGTACTTAACTCCCTAGCCAACTATGTTTCATCTGGTAAGTTCCATTTCATCAAATGAGATAACGGTAATTAATATTGTCGTACGATATTCAAATTGACCATAAAAACCGCAAAATGTGTGAATCGATAAAGTGTTTATCAAAAATTGGTGTTTAAAATACCGAAAGTTTAAATAACTTAATTTCTACTCAAGTCGGTAAATTTTATGTGCAAATTCCGCCTAAATTTCATTTGCCAGCTTGAGCCAGCAAAGAATGGTCGATCCGACAGATGTTAAAACCGAATTTGATTTTAACCGTCCTTCAATTTTTGTGGGAAATCTCCATGTGAATGTTACAGAGAAATTGCTCTATCGTTTTTTTTCATTAATCTCCGAAAATGTTTACTGCAGAATACAAAGAGACAGTTGCGGAAAGAGTCGCGGTTTTGCATTCGTCAACTACATAAAGAGAGAAGATGGTAGGTGGTCTTTTAATACCCCTTACGACTAATTACTTTTATAGCTGAGAAGGCACTGAAGAAGTTAAATTATTCCATTCTATTGGGTAAAACAATATGTTTAACTTGGAAAGTGAAAGACGTTTCAAAAATTATGAACGAAAAGGCCAAAGTCTTTGTTAAATATCTTCCCAAATATGTGACAGAATTGGGTTTGTCTAAAATGGCAGAAAATTTTGGCGAAACTATTTCCGTTAGGGTTTGTTCACAGATGCAACTTTTTCAACTCCTAATCTAGATCTCAAGACGTTTAGATGGTGTTTCGAATGGATATGGTTATGTACAATTTGCCAAAATAGAATCCGCTGACGAATTTATTAAAGGCGTGAACGGGCAGGAAATTGGAGGCTTATTTTTACTTGCAGAACCATTTAAGCCCAAGGAAATTAAACGAAATAGTACTTACAGTTGTTTTGTTGAAAATTTAAGCCCTATTGTAAGTGGTGAACAAATAACTAAGTTATTTTCGTCCTACGGAAAAGTCAACAGTACTCATGTACTGAGGAATACTGAAGGAAAATGTCTTTCATTAACTTGTGTTAATTTTGACAGTGCCTCTAATACCACGTCTACATTATCAGATCTTAATAACGTGTCAGTGGATGGAAGCTGTCTATATGTTGACCAAAATCTCCCAAAGGAGGAGAAACAGCACAGGTTGGACCAACTCAATCTCCCAGTTTTTCCTACCAGAGTTATCGTCAGAAATCTTGGCAGCTCTGTTACCTCCACAAAATTAGCTTCTGTCTTTAGCAATTATGGGACAGTAAAGAATATTGAAATGCTCAAAGTCCTCGGATTGGCTAAAGTCGAGTTTTCTTCTCATGCAGAAGCACACAGAGCTCTGAGATTAAATGGCACCCCACTAGGTGAAACGGAAATGGTTGTTACTAGTGAATCAGATGAAATAGTAAGCTCCACATCATCGCTCTTGACTTCACCAGATCCTAACGAAACATCTAATCAGAATAGTAAATCGGAAACCTTTCCGAGATTTGAACGATTCACTTCATTTAAGGTAATACATTTTGAGTTTACTGAGCCTCATTTTTCGTATCTAAGTGAGTTCTGTTTATCGATATTAGCAATATAGCACATTTCATGAAAATTCAATGTCAGTGAGGGATGAAGATGCAACTTCTCAAGGAGATGATTTCCCAACGTAATTGACATTTTAATTTCCTTCGTGCGCTGTTATTTTTAAAGATTCGGAAAATATACGTATTTTAATCCTTAATCCTCAAAAAAGTTATGCCTTTCAAAGTATAAAATTGTCAGGACCATTGGAAAATAAAAATGATTTTTAACATAGGGAATATTCATTTTCTATCTCCCCTTCCAAGTCAATGGGATGCTTACCGATGAGCATCAATTTCGTGATTTGAGACGTTAGCGACTATACCACCTATTTGGAGTGCCAATAACAAATTCTTGTGATTTAAATATCAAGTAACTTCCATTTTACTGGATTTTTTGACATTATTTGACTATAATAGTGGATACACAGAATTTTATCTAGACCACGAAGATTTTAGCGAACTTGAATTAGTAAACACGAAAACGGTCTGTGCGAGATGTGCATAAATTTTGAGTGATAGTCCTTCGACCCTACGAGAAGTTATATTGGTGAATAAAAGATTAGAGACTGATTAGTTATCATCATCGTTATTTTGCCTGTATTGACAGCATATCCCAAAGGGAGTACTCTTACTGACCATATCACATTTTCGCATTCCTCCTGGCGCCGTAGTATTAGACAGTTATCAGGTTAGAATTGTTTGGGTCATCACAACGTGACTAAAACTTATATATGCTGAAAATACAGAATACATTTGACTAGAGAGGGATGTTGATCTTGCTCAGGTCGCCGTTATCTTTTGAGGAAATGTGAGGAAGGTAGTTTAAACAAGAGGTTATTATAAAATATCTTGCGGAATTTGAAGAAAAGCACAGAAAGTTCTATAAGGGTATAAAATATAAGAAACATTATAAAGCACAATAGTGAGATGAAGCAGCTACCTCCCCGCAATTGCAACCGTAGCAACCTGGATTGTGTCTAAGCATATCTCCCACCTTAGATTCTTATTGGCCTAAATTACGCCCATGTTGGTTCACATGCTAGCAATTGATTTCCTATTGGATGGCAAGGTTAGTGATTTAACCCTCTTTCGCCGTAGCAACGTGCTTGGAAGCTTACACAGACTTTACCGTGCATAATGGTGAAAGTTAACAGGTAAGCAAAAAAACGTTCCAAATGTGAGCATCGTGACAATTCCATATATTTGAGTGGAACCTTAAGTACTTCACAAATAGTACAATTTGCTGTAAATTTGCTGCACCTTCGGGACATCTCCTATCTGTCCTACATGAGTGTTGAATAAGCTTTTCGTTCATCGAATTTGAAAGTAACTTAAATTTTCAACAATATCCTAGTCGAATTCATAAAAAACTGAGACTTGTCTGATAGATCCACGTAAGAAAGCCGTATCGAATACTTTTGCTGTACCTGAGCAAAGTTTGTGGACTCTATCTCTCACACACTGAATCACTGATTTACAATTTTTTACATTTATACTTGGAAATGCAATCCCTCCACTGCTCTTTTGATTGTCTAATCAAGTGAACAACCATATTGTACTATATATCAGTATCTATAGTTTTATTTACGTTCTTAATAAAATTCTCCCTCCTTTCTTCTGAATTCAGTCAGCAGTAACAATAATATTATATTACACAGCACCTTATAATATAACAGAGAAAATCTAAGATTATATCAGTCATCACATACCATAATAGTAACGACCAAATCGATTTATGAAAGCGTTTTTCATTACGCATCCTTGACAGAGCAGTGGAGTCAAGAGATCCCTCTGGCGATCAACTTAAATTCACTCAACCCTTTTATTATTCAGGCATAACTGGTACGATTAGTCATTCAACTCACTGTGAGCTAATCGTTGTCAAACCCTTGATCTCTGACTTTGTTGATAAGTAAGCTAACCACAGTATCATCCGTGCACATGCTGTTAAATAAATTGTGCCATTGATGTATTATTCAGTAAAAATAAATAACTACATTTATGTAGCACCAAATCCAAAACGATAGAATGAAAATAATCTAACCCACTTAAATATACACTTATCAGAGAGCAAAAATTCATGTTTAAATTGTAATTGAAATAAATTTACTCCTTACAATTATACAGGTACCAAATGTCTTTTTGTATTTGCTTTTAATAGTTTATCTATCTCGTCAATTAGTATTTATGATATCATTATTAATCCCTACAGCAAAAAATGTATAGTTTCTCAATGACGGAAATAGCTGAAATTGGTTAACAGTAAGTCCAATATATGATAAAGAGAGTGAGGAGAGTAAAGTAATGGTACGGAAGAGTCTTACTGCATTTGATCTCCGAATTACTCAGTAAAATATCATCCCAATAGATAGCTTACTTTCCCAATTCACATTTCTTAATTCTTTTACTGTATTTCTGTTCAGATTCTTGTCCTGGATATCCTGAGATCATTGACCTGTTGTTTTATCATGATGATAGGTCTTGCTACGACACCTCATTTTTTCTTCTCAAGGTTGTGAAGGCAAGATTATCATCTATGAACTTAATCGACTTGCACGGTTTTAGCTTAACAGTGCCAAAATAGGTAACATTTTTAACTTAGCAGAACTCAATAAGCAGTGTTTATTCAAAGTGATAAGTTGTATCTATAATTTTAAATTTTGAGCTCTATTTGCTTGTTAGAAAAGTTAAAGTCACATCTTTATTTTATGCTAGTAATCTCCATGAAAAGACTTTAAAAGAGAATATTATCAAACTTTTTCTCAAAGCTTGTTGCTTGTTCAAGTATATTGAAATGGATATAGTGAAGAGAAATATGAAAATAGTGCATATGTTTCCTTTCCTACAGAGGAGGTAGGAGGCTTATAATACAGTTAGTCAGAATTTTATTTAAGCCGAGAATCCAATAAAAGCATTTCAAAATAAAACGCTTTGTGGGAGACCAACGCAAATTGATACGATTATAATGATGAAAGATTTTGTGAAGAATTGAATGCTAAACAGTTGTTGGACAAAACAGGGAGTGAAAAAGGCTTACATAGTTTTGCCGAACAATATGGACCAGTTATCTCAGTGAAAGCAACTTTGTCATATATTGCTTTATTATTGCAGTCTTCTCCAAAATCTTATCAAGAAGCTCTAGCAAAACAGCCACCACCATCTTCTCAACAGGCACCAGAACAAGTTTAGCAATCTGTACGAAAAGTCACACAGAGTTCTTCACGAGCTTTACTAGGAACAGCGTCACGTACTCGCAATCTATTAATGAAAGTACACGGCGAACTCATCTCTCTTTACCTTTACTATATACCCAACAGTCTATGCATGGCATTGTACTAGCTTTGCTATGTTGGCACCACATCCTCAGCAATTTACGTATAGAGCAACACAGTTTCGTTACTGCTATCCAAATAGTGGTATACAGTTACTTCCACAATTATTTCGAGTAATAGTTGACCACCGGATTACAATGGTCCCACTGGAATATGCAGAAAAATTAATGCAACTACAAGAGCAACATTTTATTCAAACAATCTTGCGACCTTATTTTCACATCAAACCAATGGTGGATCTCTTAAAATCCTTTTTTTTGGATTTGGTTTTTTTAATGCAATGACTGTTATGTGAAGCAAGTCTATTGAATGCTGGTATTCACGAGCATAAATTTGCAATTTTATCTTCCTTTCTGTAAGACGCCAATGATTTTAGGCAACACCTTAAAAACCAAACGAATAGAATATATTTATTTTCACAATTTTATCTAAATTGATTAGAGTAAATGCAATCAAGCATACATTTAGGTGGACATGAAGTCAAATGTTAGGTTACAGAATGAATCGAAGATTTGGATCGAGCAAATGTAATGTTCATTTGAGAGCTCATGTATGCGGTGTCTCACGAAATTTCTTGATGAATTTATATTAAATGGGGTTTTAACTTAGAGAGAACCCAATATATAGAACTAAGAAAATTACACTTTAAAAGTTTCTATCTGCTCAACTATCATCCATTAGGGAGCAGGCAGAGACATTGGCGGATTATTTGTATTAAGGGGCAATAAAGGGGAGTTAACAACCGTGTGAGCAGTAAACAGAAAAGATGGACTCTGTGAAGGTCAAAACACATGTGCTAGGTAACGGCTGTGTTTTAGCCAAAATATCCACATATCCCAGAACTTAATAATAACGCGTAATTGCCTCAATGGTAGGCTTCACTATAAAATTAGGCATAGCAACGACCCTGCAACTTGGCACATTTTAACAAATGTGCAAATTTTATGAGTAATTAACGAAAATTTTAATATATTTGTTTGGATAAATTTATTAATTTTTATCCGACATGGAATAGCATCGATTAAATGGCGCCTAATGTGTTATACATAGGAGGATATTCGCTGCAAGGGTACTGTAATCGGATTAAGTTAACGAAAAATACTGATTAAATCGACCTCATAACAATCCATTTTACCTTGTTGGGGCTTCATACAGCGTTATAAATTGTCAATTAATAAAATTTTGAAATCGGAACAATGATATATAAAATACAATTGGTGCTGAGCCTAAAAGATGAATTTTCTACTGCATGTTATTCAAACCTCACTCTTTTAATAAAGGCCAAATAGAAGCCTTCAGTCATTTTTATCTGTTTAATGATTTACAGGTTGAAATTTCAGCTAGAGAAAGGGAAAAACGCAGGTTCTCGTTGCTATATCGAAAACTAAATACAGTTCAAATCGAACTATGTTCAGTTTATCGTAATTAAGGGAAACGGGTCATTGTCAATAATAATAATAATAATAAAGAAAATAAAATTTTGATTTTGCCAGGGGAAATATTTAACACTATTTCACAACTATATTTTTACCTAGACACATGGTAATATAACCATGTATACTCTAACTTTCATTAACATGTTCTCATGTTCTGTCTTGGGCTATCTCAGTTAGTATGTTTATATTTAAAAAAAGACTCACTACTTTATCTTATTTAATTTATGATAAAGAGTGGAAATCGTAAAGCATCCACATTTAAAATTCATTTGTAATTAATTAATTGGTTTTTCCATGCTAATTAGTCCATGGCTAATCAGAATTTCTACTATGACCCTTTCATTCCGATAAGTCTAATGATTAAATGTAAGGTAACAACTACTGAGATTTTGGAAGCAGGTTTGGCTTGCGATCGCGTCAGCAAATAGGGAAGCGCCTGCCATCGTGAAGACCGACATGGGCATCCAGTAAAAAGATGGGGCCTGAGATGTACTTAATTATGGCCCCAGTCTGCTTGAGGTGGAATTAGCTATTGTGGCATAATAATTGCTTCCTCTCATTATTGTGCTAATGCTTTATAATATTATAAAAATATTAATTTTTTTGTCAAACCTCACGCCAGAATAATAATTTTGTGATATCGCTGTATCTCTAATTAATTTAAATCTATGATGGTAGAAGCACGAGCCTATATCAAAATTCTATCCTGCTTTTCATTTCCAGGGAAATGTATTGGAATTTTTTTGTTTGAAGTTCAGTTTATGAATTTTAAGTATGCATGAACAACTTGAAACATCTATCGGTGATTGTCAGTTCAAGAAACCAAGAATACGACCTTTAATTGGATGAGCAATATGAATTCCAGCAGAAGATAAAAATCAGTATGTTTCTAAAAAAATGACGAGTAGTTTAAGCCATTCTCAGGAAAATGCAGGAGATATTTTTTCCCATTAGACTTACACTGATGCTGTAATGATATAATGCTAAAATGTAATTGTCGAATGCAATTCCTATTTCGTTAAGGTTGAGAAAGTAGAAATATTATTATTATTATTAATAACACCAATGCCATTTTATACACATACTAGCCAATCCAAATACTCGAAAATCAAGCTAATTATTTTAAACTCAGTGCATTTGTGATGATCCGGAACACGCACACGCTTGGTACGATTAGTTCGTCAGGCTTAATTTCACAACCGATAAGATCATCGTTAAAAAATCAATTACAACTGCTACATATTTGTTCAGTTACTTTCAGACTTGCATCTATTAGTTCTCTCACATTTTGAAAGGATATCTAATGCAAGTAAGGAAAATATGTGGATGTATTTTTCAATCTACGTATGCGCATAATAATTATACGTTCGTTTATAAATGTAACATACCTTACACTACTTCGACAGGCGCATGCATAAATGTAAACACATAATTTGGAAAAGAGCAGAAAGATGCTTTATTTTTACCTCTTCACTAACTGTCCCAGAGGAATATGTGGTACTGCTTTATTAACTGATCCTTTGAAAATACCTGCATTGAATTCAGTGTCAACGTTAGGAATGACATTCCATTATGTTACGTTTCAACCATTGTGATTTATTATTAGACTTAAAGAGACTAGTAATTGGCCACTGAAAGTCCTTGATAATCGTTACTCTTGAGATACTGTATCCTGTTGATAATGCAAAAAGAAATGCTTTCTTTTCTGCAAACGTTCACGGCTTTGCACTACCTTTGTTCGAATTCTCTTAGGGTTGAAACGAATTCTTTTAGAGAAGAAAATAAATTTCGTTGCATGTTTTGGCCATGAAAGTCCGAGCGTATTCACATATCAGTTGATATGGTCTTTCAAAACACAACAGCCAGTACTAGTTCCAAGCAAAATCTACAGCACTTACAAGCTTTCTGTTTTCTTTAGAGCAAAATGAGAAATATCCTCTAAGTTCATTAAAAGGTGCGTCTATAACATTAAACCATCTTTAGAAATATAAAGGTACAGCAAGTCACTCGGCAAAGAGATCATCATTAGTAACATCATCTGTAAGTTCACCCACTACAGAGTTTCGATTTTTGGTCCTAGTTCGAGACCGCTCTAAGGTAGGTCCCAAAGGATCTGAATAATTCACGATATTAGTATATGGACTAATAGATCCTCTTCCAGCCTCTTGCGGCCTTCGAAGTTCAGGGTCCCTTTCAATTTCGATATAATCTTGTAAGGATCGAAGAGAGGAATTGGAAGAAGTCTTTGATATTTCACTGACCCGAAGTGGCGTTGAACATCTTCTGATTGATCGAACGCTTCCTAAATGAAGTTCACAAGAATTCAAACTGAGAAACTGAGCCATCTTGCGATATAGTGATTTAAACAAACCTCCACTGATATTTTCTCTACTTCCATTCAGTCTTCCGACTAAGGTGAGATTTGGAGATTGCTTACGAGAAGCTGAAAGCAAACGCTGTTCCCTTGATTCCCGAAGTTTTATCGCCTTATTTAATTTGGTCATATACTCTTCGGCTTCAGACAAGTTCATATCAGAGTGTAATTGGACAAGAAATTGTAGACCTGCATAAAGAATGGGCTCAGTAAGAATTATGTGCACTAGATCATAAACTTTGACCGAGGACTCGAACTTACACTCAACGCTCTCTGGAAATTTATTGTGAATCCTCTTATACACCTTAAGCGCTTGTTGATAGTTGCCACTTTTGCGGTGACAGGAAGCGATCATCAACCGCCACTTTATTTCATTTGGTCTTAATGTTAGGAAAATTTGCAAAAACCACCTTTTGGCTCATTTAACAAAAAATGAAATTCAAATATTCGTAAAAATCAATATTTATTTTTTATTATTACTCTCAATGGTTTCTTAAAGCCTCTAACGAACTAATATCTTTAAAATTATGAAACTTGAATTACCTTATTGTTTACCTGTCTTTTCCAAGCTAGCTCGAAGTCAGACGACATTCGAATTAATAAGGGGAAGACAACAGTGAACCGCTCCTATGAAAACTCGCTTTCTAAGAATCTCTCATGTTGGCCGGATTTAAATAATGTGGTTAGTTTTTTTCAGACCCTCATTGTCTGTTTACGTGATGAAATACCTTTGAGACACGGCAAATGAGCACAATTGATCTCCCTTGAGCATCAAGTGGTCTATCTAAATAGTTGTAATAAACCCAATGTAGTAGGGTGATGTCTAGTCAAGGCATATTCTCTCTAGAATCTCTTGCGTCTTCCGAACGTAGTTCCCAATACGTTATATATACACCACTTGACTTGGATACAATAAGGCTATTTTGTAGCCACTTTTATGAGAAACCCTCATATTACCACCTCTCTTGGTCACCAGAATTAATCAATGTTGTTGATAAACTGCATCACTTATTGTGCGGCAACTGATGTCAATCAACTGGAAAACGTGCACACCAAACCAGCTTCATAAATATGACACTCTCGAATGTAAGGAAATCAACATTTTGAAGCTATATGTTTTCATAATCATATCAATTCTAATAAAAATAACTTACTGTATTAGAATGGCTCGTTCGAAGAATGTAATGGATTTTTCATAAAGTTGCAATTCAACATAATAGGCAGCTAACCATTCAATCACAGCAATGTTGCAAGGATAATATTTGAAAGACTGGAAATAAGAAATCGTGTATGTGATATACCGCAATGAAATACAAGCCGAAGCCAACCTACATCGTAGTAATAGGGAAAGGCTTGAGATTTGTCACCAATTCTTTCGAAGCTGTCTCCACGGTGCTGCAGTAGAAAAGGATCCGATGGCACCAGTCCCTGCAGTTGAGTAAACCTACCAATATGCAAATTATAGAGCATAACCTAATTAAAAGAAATCAAACTTCTTTAGCAATAAGTTCTATCATATTGTAAATATAGATTACGTTAAAATTAAATAAAGAGGATGAGTTGTCTAATCTGCTCTTTTAGGTCATTAAAGTCATTTCTCAAAAAGTCTGGGTGAGAATTAATTAAATATATAAAGATGGACAAATATGCATATCTGTATAAGCTAGAGATGTTTAAAGTTTCTAATCTAAGACGGCATAGATATGTAATTCCTTACTGTTATCATTAAGAAACACTTAATTTGATAGATTGAAGGTATCTCGTAGTCCCACTTGCGAGAAGCTTCATTTCTAATGCTCTCTTATTGATCAAAATTAACAAATGAGGTTGGCCATGTGTATCTGTGACCATCAGTCATGACAGAAGTCCTAGTTCTACGCAAAATTTATATGATTACCTTAAAATTAAGATTATTTCCGTTGCAAATTACGACTGACTTCCTGAGGAATGATGCTAGGAAACTGTATCTAATATTCTCAGATCGTCGAGAAACTCATAAATTTCATCCTTCGTGTACTGGATTATTGGATTTCAGTGATAACACCTCGATATGTAGCCCCACCAATAAAAAAATTAGCGCTATAGTTATCGGTTAACCAGGCGGCCAATTTTATAAATAAAAACAGATCTTTTCATTTTATGTTCTAACAGTCTGACTAAAGTTAGATTTATAAAAGAAAATTGTTTCCAAATTTACCAATCATATGACTGTTCGAAATTGCCCATTCGATCGTAGATATCCATTATCTGATAAATGACCATAATATTAGTTGGAAGAAGAGCATGGATTTTGTAGATGGCATCTAGAGACTCCTCCAGCCTATTCATTTGTTTTGCTGCTAGTCCGAGATTGTAGAGAGCTTCAACGCACGTTGGGTCGTCCTCCAAAGCCTCAAGGTAACAGTCACGAGCACGTTCTAGTTGGGCTTGTTTGAAAAGAATATTTCCTTTATTCACCAGTGCTGCAAAACAGACAAGCACGCATTTAAAAGATCTATTTTAATTTGCTACTGAAATCTACTGCTAAAGTTGGAGACTGAAATAGCTTATTATTGTGTGATTCAAACTTTCCGTTTTCCATATATGGCAATATTGAGTTGGGATCAAACCAAATAAATAAACTAAGGATAAAACTGAACTTATGAATATTGAAGTTGTTTATCAGTCATAAAGTAATCAAAGTCAAAATTTTGTTTTATATTAAAAGATAAGGAAACGGAGCTGGTATCAAAGCTAAATGCAATGAGGAGTGACCAATTTTCATTACACTGGTAAATTTTTGGCTAATAAAAGGTTGGCAGAATTCTAGTTGATCATCAAGGAGACTCAATGATTCCATCTCCTAACCCAAGATGAGCGTTGGAAAACGCTGTTTAAATGGCGTTGGGAATTATGTTTTTAATGTATGGCTTAATGGTGAATTAGATTGATAGAATCCAATGTTCCTGATTATCTCAATGATTATAAGTAAAATTTACATTGCTTCTTAAAGCGATTGCATCATTACATATCAAAACTAACTCGCGGAAAAAATGAAACGTGTTATCCAGTAAGGGAATGACCTGCTGGACTGTATTTATCGGCTGCAATGGCTATATCAGCATATCGATCAGCTTGGATAAAATCTCCTTCCAAGAAGTACAGAAATGAAAGATTTATAGCCGCTGTACATGCTATTTTCGTGCCCTTATTTTCGAAAGACTTCAGAGTCTCTATTGCCTAAAGGAAAAAAGATATTTCTTTAGTACTTAGCAAAACGTTTTTAGAATTTATATTGATGTAGGTGTTTAGGACTCACCTTGAAGTGCAAGGACTTATCTCCACCCTGAAGAGGAATTTAGTAGACTTAATAAATTTCAAATGGAAAAATTCACGTTATTTAAAATAGTTATATAGCAGAGACGAATCCATGTAAATAATAATATAATGATCCTATTAAACCAAAGTGGTATTGCTGAATTAAAACTTATAATCTTCAGTATAATAAGCAAAAGTAAATAATTTGTTCATTATTTCAGCCATTTAGTATCATTTCAGTAAAAATAGCGTAATTCACAAGCCATACCTTATGAAAGTCCCTTTGTCCCAGATACATCAATGCTTTGTCAATCTTCAAATCATTCGGCAATTCCAGATACTGAGAATTCATAGTTTGTTCAATGCACCAAGCATAACCAAGATTGAAATTTTGTTCGATTGCTGGCGCAATTAATTTGGCTACCATTTTAATGACTAATTCCGCATGCGCTTTCCTGAAAGGTACTCATTCTACTTAAACATTAAAAGTATAAAGAATTCTAATCCTAACTATTGTTTTTTGAAAATATAACAAACCAATATTCTGAATACAGGAAAAAGTCATTTAATAAGCTTACTTATTTTTTTCAAACCACCAAAGTTCATCGTTCTTTATCACTTCAAGAATTGTTTCATATTGGCTATCTTCCTAGAATTCATATGGGATATTATTAAATTTTTTTCGAGTTAAACTCGATATTAAAACATCAGTAAAGCTTACAGACTGAGGAAGATAGCGATCCTCATTGCCAAGATGGAGATCTACCTTTAGTAATCTTTGGAAAGTATACTTCATGTTACTCCTATCACCGACTTTGAAGTAGCAGAGGACCAAATTTAGTGCTGACCTTATATCCGGTTCTTCTTGCAAGATCTGTTCATAAGCAGTTATGGCATTGCTGTATTTCTTTGATTTCACGAACGCGATTGCAATATTCTGCATCACCTTTATTCTGTTGTAACGGTGACCATGAAATATAATGTTGAATATACCTCATTATCTTATAAGCCTTTGATATCTGGTCCAAGCCCATTCTGTACATCTTAATCGCTTTGGCATACTTCCTTTGACGGAAGTAGATATTGCCCATATTAACTTTTAGTCTGCCTATGTAAAAGAAAGAAAAGACATCAATCTATGGTTTAGTTCGCCTTTATAACACAATGGAAATGAAAATGATTTTTTAACATTTGGTCCTATTAAAATTCAGTTATGCTGGTCACAAAAAATAACATTACAATTAGACTGGAGCTTTCTTTAAATGGTATAAATTTTGAATGATGTACTGAAAATAATTTGCTTTCTAAGGGAGCATCACTTATATCACTGTTTCCAATGACCACTTTGGTTTTAGAAACTCGTCCAGACAAAGTTACGAGGACAATGACGGCTGATGGATATGGCTGGAGAAACTCGAAAAAATCGCTATTTACTTACTTACACAGAGATAAGCTTTAACATTGTTAACTTCTATTAAATCACGTTTTATATTTCTTAAAAAAGAAGTGCTGTCACAACTTAGTACCTGCATGAGGAGAAATATTATTTTCTATAATCGCTTGATAAGTATTAAGAGCCTCTTGATAGAGTCCCAATTGTTCATAGCGATTGGCAAGGTTGAAGAGAACAAAATAAGTGAGATCAAGATTTATTTTGTTATCGATATCGAGCTGTTGCCTTTGAAGAACCAGAGCTCGCTCTTTCAGTCCCGCCTCTTTGGCTTTCTCCAAGGAATCATTTATGTCGCCCTTTGCTGCTGCTATACAACTCTCTTCTACTAAGTGAGTTATCTGTAAAGTTAAAATAACACAGATTTACTTAATGGTCTTCGAATATCAATATCATCAGTAACTGTTGGAATTTCTTTGACATTGATATATACTTTGTGATATGCGGGATGTCAATAGAAATAACAGATGCAAAACGATTCTAAAAGGGAAATTCTGTGCAAATAGGATGTACATAGTTCTAATTATTCACAATGTATATAATATAGCTGAAAAATTGCCAGACAACACATTACTCTGGGTTCCAAGTATCCAGTAAATAGGATGTATTTTTCACTGAAACTAAGTGGTTGCCATCCACATTTAGGTGGACAATCTTTTGGGAACACCAGTTCGGCAATAACCAAATAGAGACAACAAATCACAATTATACATATTTTACTATAATATAATCCGAATGCCAACCAAAACTCGTTTTAACTTCCTTATAAAACTTAGGAAATCATTAATGTTACTAAAAATATATTGCTAAAAGAAGTGATATTGAAAATAGACAAAGTTGCCTGGAAAATAAATTGCCAAAATTAAACCAATAATGAATAATTATTAAAAATACCACCTCAGAATTGAAAACTCTAATCTCTCAATCAAACGACTTTTAAGAAACATATCTTTGATTGGTTGATAATATTCGTTTAACTCCTGCTTACGCACACTTTTCTTATTAATGTTATACAACAAATTATCGTTCATAAAACACAAGATAAATATGAATATGGAATATGAATTTTGTAAAAATAATGGAAAAGTGATGTCAAAATTCTGATTTTTCTCCTTATTAAATTTGTTCTGCTCAAGTAAAAATATCTATTTGAAATAAATAAATGAATAAATCGATTGTGAATGAGCAAATATCATTTATCATAAAATAGGAAAAATAAATCTGCACAACTTATATCACTTTCAGTCGCAGTGAAATGCAAAACAAGAGAAATATAAAGGCAATTGACCATTAGAGCACCTTTTCCTCGATCTCTTTCATTTTCATTTCAGGGGAATCGTCTAGTTCCGGTTGCAATTGTGGCGAAGATGGTTCAACTATTACTCTTTCACGAAAGGACCCAGCAGAAGGTGGAATATCTGCAGCAAATTTACCAAACGGTGTACCTCGTCTAGGATTTGATGAAAATCCAGCAGCTTTTATAGACGTTAAAGGACGACTTTCAGTTCGAAGAAGCTGACCATAAAATTCTTCTGCTTCTGTATTTATTCGACTCGAAACAATCCCAAAAGACTAACAATAAATACCATTATTTTATGCAAAATTTTGTTCGATCACAAAGAAAAGGGAATAATTATCTTTAAATGCAAGGTAGTTACATATTTAGAGCATAGAACGTTCTTTTTAAGACGTACCGTTGGTCTCCTGCCAATTCTGGCAGTTTTAAGAGCGGATTGCAGATTTTTATTATTAAAGATAGTTTTAACGTTAAACGATGATGTTTCCGTATCAAAACTCTCATAAATATCTTCGGGCGTAGGCATGATTTCCTATCTTAACAACCTTTTGAAAAAGAGCTGAATCATTCAAGCGTGCTTATGATTGCATTGAGAAATTAAAAGACTCTTCAAGGTTATGTAATGAAATACTATGTAGCGTTCTAGACCAAAATAATAAATTTAGCGTCATCGCTAATTTGCCAAAGTACGAATTTAACCATCAGAGAAGATTTTAGATTGCCACAAGTTTTGTTAAATGACCTCATGTGGTATTTATTAAATATACGCATTCACTTTCATTTATACATAAAGCATCGAATATATATTTTAAATATGACTTCTATCCAACCTCTAATGCAAATTTTATCTTACTGTGAGTAAAAACTTGGGTTAAATAAATTCTCAACCTATTATTTATTTGCATCAATCAGGAACGTTTAGCAATTGTACCTATTTCCAAGTTTGAATAAACTTAAGATCTTTCTAGCAAACATCACACAATTTTGATTACACTATTGAACTTTATCGGAAATCAGTTTTAATTTACTTTGTACCGATTTATGACAAGTTCTGATTTCACTAATTTTTTCCTAATCGGTGTATATGAAGTCAAAAATTAGCTCTCTGTTCTTCATGCTGATATAGATAAAAATATAATGTGAATGTTGAAAAAAGAAATTCCGAATAATAAAATGGACATATTTATTAACTCCAATTACGCTAAAAGTTTAAATAACTTGAAATTTAACACCAGCTTTAAATTCGTTTGCCCTTACTTCAAAAACAAGTACCAAATTGCAATGTCTTTAACATATTTTCACATTACAAGATTTTGAATGTCTTCAGTCTTAAAACGATGAATTTGACCGATTTTTGTAGTAAAGTTTTCTATTTGGTTTATTGTTCATATCCCCAGGGAGAGGTTCTAATGAATATTTAATCATGTCTTTTACTTATGAATGAAACTTTGGGATCGCTTTATGACAAGTTTTTTTTTTGCGTATAGCTGG